>JAOQGH010000012.1:149212133-149273805 GCA_025769975.1 Gallinago jamesoni
TCCTGTGAGGGTGGTGAGACACTGGAACAGGTTGCCCAGAGAAGCTGTGGATGCCCCATTCCTGGAGGTGTTCAAGGTCAGGCTGGATTTAAGGAACCTGGTCTGGTGGGGGGTGCCCCTGCCCAGGGCAAGGGGGTTGGAACTGTTTTACCTTTAAGGTCCATTCCAGCTCTAACCGTTCTATGATTGTGTGATTCGATGGTTTGTTGCTTGGCCATGGTGCCAGCAGTTTCCCCTTGCCCATGGCCCAGTTGCCTGGGCCCCGCTCCTGCAGTGCCCAAAGAGCTCCACCACCCCGGGCCCTGTCATGGAGGGCACGGAGTGGGGGTCCAGCCTCTGAGGGGGCGATGTCTGAGCCCCGCCACCGAGGGGCCGGGGGTCCGGTCACTGAGGGGACGAGTCCGGCGCCCCGCTGAGCAACTGTTCCCCCCTCCTCCACCGCCCCCGGCCCTGCCGCCATGGCGGCCCTCGGCCTTTCCCGGAGCGCCATCTAGCGGCGGCCTAGGGTACGCGGGGCGGCCATGGCGGCGACGTCCCGCTGCCCTCTTCTTTCTCTTCTTTCCCTTCTCCCCTCTCCCTTCAGTTTCCCCTAGGCAGAGGCCCGCATTAACCCTTCCACCCGGTGAGGCCCAGAAACCTAGACTTGAGCTCGCAGCTCGGGCAAGGGCTGAGGAGGATGAGGATGGAGAACAGGCCAGCCCGTGTTTGGCGTCCTGGCCACGGGTGCTGGGGAGCCCCAGCTCCTCAGCCCCAACCCCTGGACATGCAGCTCTCTGCCACTGCCAGCCACCCAGATGAGGACGAACATCAATTCCTTTCCCAGGTGCTGCCCTGAAGACACTTTACTGTTGAGCTCTGGCACAATTTGTTGCTTGTCCGCAGCTAAAAGCAGCACCTGGGGCCATCTGGTCGTGCCCAGCTCATGAAGTTCAACCAGGCCAAGAGCAATGTCCTGTGTGCGGGTCAGGGGAATCCTAAGCACAAATGAAAGCTGAGGGGACAATGGCTGGAGAGCAGCCCTGAGGACTTAGGGGTGTTGGTGGATGAAAAGCTGGACATGAGCAATGCTCACAGCCAACATCATCCTCGGCTGCAACCCCAGCAGCATGGCCAACAGAGCATGGGAGGGGGATTCTACCCCTCTGCTCTGCTCTGGTGAGACCTCACCTGGACTACTGTGTCCAGCTCTGGGGCCCCCAACATCATAAGAAGGACATGGACCTGTTGGAGTGGGTCCAGAGGAGGCCACAGAGATGATCAAAGGGCTGGAGCCCCTCTGCTTTGAGGGACAGGCTGAGAGAGTTGGGGTTGTTCATCCTGGAGAAGACTCCGGGGAGACCTTAGAGCCCCTTCCAGTACCTAAAAGAGTACAAGTAAGATGGGGAGGGACTCTTTGTGAGGAAATGTAGTGATAGTATTAGGGGTAGTGGTTTTAAACTGAAAGAAGGGAGATTTAGATTAGGTATCAGGAAGAAATTATTTCCTGTGAGGGTGGTGAGACACTGGCCCAGGTTGCCCAGAAAAGCTGTGGATGCCCCATCCCTGGAATTGTTCAAGATGAGGCTAGAGGGGGCTTTGAGCAACCTGGTCTGGTGGGAGTGTCTGGTGGACTTCCCCTCCTGCCCATGGCTGGATGTTGCTGTGCTTTTGAGGAGGGCACCAGGCTTGTTTTCTTGTCCTGGGGACTCCTCAAGGTCCCTTAGAAATCCGTTTCTGTGGGAGATCCCCTTCAAACATAATATATTCCCCATGTCTTTGCCTATTTGGATATGTTCCTGAGATAATTCCCCTTAGAAACTGTTCTCTTTTTTTCTTACACATTTGCCAAAATCCTTGACCAAGGTGCCTGATGGAGCAGCCAGATGTAAATACAGAATGGGCTTGATGTTCAGCACAAATTAGTAGCCTTATTGTAGCAATGTATACTTAAATGTACTGTGGAGATGCAATGGGATGAGATATGGAAGCAACAAAAGGTAGGACTTTGGCAGCTCACCTGAAGGAGAGATTCACGAGCTAAGATAGGGAGGAGTTTGAGTTTCCCTCATCCTCCCAGCAAAATAGGATTTCAGCCACATTTTTCTGGACCTTTGGGAGCTCCGTGGGGATTTTGGGCTGTGTTCAGCAGAGGGCAGTAGTTGGTTTGGTCACTGCTTGGTTGGCAGCGTCGGACGTCCTAAACCGCTGCCACGGACTTTGCTGAAATTGTTCTGCTGCAGAGTATCCGAAAAAGCTCTTGAAAAGGATGGTGCAAGCAGGTCCTCCCTGCCTTGCATCAGTGCAATGCAGACGTAATGGTGGGTTAGCAAAATATCTTGGGGAAATTCAGCAAAGCTCCCTCTTCCCACCCTATGCCAGTTTACAGAACTAAAAAAGAACTCCCAAGGAAAAAAAAAGAAAGATTTCTTGAACTGGTTTGAATCTGCTGATTTATTGCTGGTTTTCAAGAGGTTTGGCATTTCGTTATCTGCAAGTGTTTAATTGAAATTTAAAAAAACACCCTTAAACTCACTGTATGTGTTTATAAAATTCCCCTAAACAGTAGATGTGATCAGCACTGCTCATGGGACCGAAGAATACCATGCAGTGTCTCATCATTTGGGCGTCCTGTTCCCGTGGGAAGGGAAGAGAAGCAGGATACCAGCCACCTGGACCGAGCAACGTGTCTTGGGAAAGTTACTCAAACATGGCAAAATTGGAGGAGACCTGCTCTGCACTGCTCCAGAAAGCCTGGGAAGGGGACGCTGGGGGACATCGCCTGTGATGGTCCCCCTGCGGGCTGCTGGCAGGCCAGATGCTGCTGTGGGAAGGAGGCCAATGCTGGGGATTCCCGGCCAGTTGCTCCATAAGGGGGCTGATGAGAGTTGATGTGACATCAAACTGGTCAGTGCACAGCAGCTTTAGGGTTGCTGGAGTAGCCCAGCTTTAGGATCCCACCTCTCTGCGGGAAGAGTGGGATTCCAGTTCACCGGCACTAGGTGCAGTGGTGTGAGTAAGGGTGGGTGAGAGGAGAGGGGAGAATGACTGTAAGACAAGTAAAAAGGCAGAGCAAAGCTTGGGAGGAACTGGACAGACTGGGAGGACTGGGAGTGAAGTTCAAAAATAAAACCACGCACTTCACCATGACCTGCCTGCCCAGCTTGGACCCCTCACTACAAGAAAGACATTGAGGTGCTGGAGCGTGTCCAGAGGAGAACAAAGAAGCTGGTGAGGGGCATGGACAACAAGTGTTCTGAGGAGCAGCTGAGGGAGCTGGGGTTGTTCAGCCTGAAGAAAAGGAGGCTGAGGGGAGACCTTCTTGCTCTCTACAACTCCCTGAAAGAAGATTGTAGTGGGGTGGGGGGTTGGTTTCTTCTCCCAAGTAACAGGTAATGGGACAAGAGGAAATGGCCTCAAGTTGCACCAGAGGAGGTTTAGATTGGATATTAGGAAAATTTTTTACACTGAAAGGGTTGATAAGCATTGAAACAGGCTTCCCAGGGAAGTGGTGGAATCACCATCCCTGGAGGTATTTAAAAGATGGGCAGATGTGGTGCTGAGGGACACGGTTTAGTGATGTTTTTTGTCAGTCTTAGGTTGATGGTTGGACTCGATGATCTGAAGAGTCCCTTCCAACTGAGATGATTCTATGATTCTATGATTCTGCTGGAAGATTGATCTTTGGAGAGAGGGATCAGGGCTGATGAATGGCTCAGGAGAAATTAACTGTGTATGCTAATTATAATTAATATGGTATATATCATTTATGTTTCAGCTGGGAAGAACTGTGAAAGCCTGGAAAGATGGAGAAGCCCAGAGCAAATGGGAGGCCTGTTCTGGTGTATTGCCCAGAAAAGGTGTAACACCAGTCCTGCCAGGTGCTGAGCGTCCTCTGTTCCTGCTGCAGGCAGAAGGGATGAGCCACTTCCCAGGATGAGGCCCAAGTCTAGAAAGAGCCGGTAAGATGTTTATGCTTGCATCCCAGCAGCTTTATCTTTTCTCCAGTTGCTGGAAAGACCTCGGGCAGTCAGTTTCCTGTGATTTTACGCACCACTAGCTGGGCAAAGAGGCCCCCCTGGAGAGCCATTGAAACGTATGTAATCTGTGAAAGGTTTTTGGTGGGGAGAAAAAGAATTGCACCTTGCCATGTATGGGAAAGAAATTTTGTCCTTGAGGACTGGAGAGAGAATGAAGGGATTCTCTCCCTCTTTGAGCTTGCACTAAAAAGCAAACACCCTCCCCCCCCCAAAAAAAATTGTCTTGTGTTTTTGATCTGCTGAGGTCATCTGGTGGTGCTGATGCTGCCAGCTGCTCTCCCACCACAAACACGTCTTGTGGGAAGGGGGAACTCCACAGACCCCTTGGGGTGGCCCTTGGATGAGGTGTATGTAAGCTCCTGACATCTTTCACTCGAGACTGTGTGCAGAGATTGTACCTCAGTTTCCCTCTTGTTTTCCCCCCGCATCCCCCCTCATCTCCCTGTCTCTTCAGGGTTTGTAGCCTTGTGGTAGGGGTCTGCAAGTCCTCTCCCCAGCCATGCTGAAGCCTTGCTTTCTCTCTTCATGTGCACACACGCATGGACACATCATTGCCCACACCTGTCCCTTTTGAATTTAGGGTGCATTTTGTTTTCACTGTTTCTCAAGGTGTTTGTCTCCTCAGGTGTTCAGCTCTCTCAGACCCCAGGGCAGGGCATTGAGAGTGCTTTTCCTTGCAAAGTCCCCAACTGCTCCACACCACTGGGGCTGCAGGTGAGAAGGGCTTCCAGGAATATAGCCCTGAACAGACCCCCAAACCCTCCACTGAAATCCTCTCTGGGTGCTGGTGGATGCTGGATTGGGATTTGGGTGATTTGCATTGCGTAGCAGGAATTTGCTGGTGTATTTAACAGGCTGTCACAAATGAGAAGACTTCCCTGCCTGCAGCTGTCTCTGCTGGGCTCCTTGCCCTGTTTTTCCATCACATTTATAACTGGAAATGCACACACTGCATTGCCACCCATACTGGCTCCGCATGGCTCTGCACAGCAATGTCCCTGTGCAGGTGTCCTACCCTGCTCTGTGCTGCTCTCCCCTTGGAATCTCATGCTCCCTCCTTCAGCATTGCTGACAAATGACCCCCCAGGACATTCTTGGCACAACCAATTGATTTTTCTTGCCCCCCCCTCACTCCCCCCTGCCCCAGGAGCTTGCAGGACAAACAGCTGCTCTGTTGATTGTGAACGTGAAGTTGCGAAGAGCACATCCGCATCCTCTGTCCTGGCAGCTGCTGCTGCTGCTGGTGTTAAAACGTGGCAGCTGTAAAGACAAGGTGCAGAGGACAACCCCCCTTCCAATCCTCCTGGGCTTGGAAGAGCTACACACATGGTTGCCAAGTGCAGAGTACATGGTCTTTGCTAAGCAGGTCTGGCCAGGGGCTGAAAGGAAGCTAAAAATGTTAAGGATACGCAGTGCTGATGGTAGACCCGGACTTCTGGGTGGTGGGTAGAGAAGCACCATGGTCCTTGAGAGTCAGCTGTGTCTCTTAGTCCATCTGTGTCTCACACCTCCTATCTGCCCTGGTGTGAAATAAGGGGTTTAACCTACATTAAACCAATTGATGGCCTCACAGTCCTCTGTCTCCCATTCCCATCTCTTTCTGATGGCCCTACTTGAAAAAGGCAGCTGAAACATCTGAAGCAGCTCAGCAATTAACCACCAGAAAGTCTGCCCTTGGAAATATGCCTCATAGGAAGAGACAGAGCAATTTAATTTTTTTTCAGAGTGCAGGAATAGAGTGTTGTTTACAAATACCTTCGCTGGGAGAAAAAAAATCTGGCATTGGGGGGTGTAGTAATCTGTTAGACAAAGACGAAGCAAATATCTGTGGCTTGGAATGTAACACTGTGAAGACAAAGAAGGTGCTTTATCTTCCCTAAACCCCACAGGCATGTTACAGCTAAACAGCAGGCTTTTCTGTGAAAGGGGCTCCATCCCCAGATGCTGGAATGACTGCGTGAGGCTTTCTCATCTCTGTTAGGCATGCAGTAACTCTAGAAAGAAGTCCTGTGGGCTTCCAAATCCTTCCAGCTTTGGGTGGCAGCAGGGTCATTGTGCCTGGTTTGATGTTGCATGGGTTAATATACCCTACGGCGGCTCGCTGAAACCTCTGCAGGCCAGGTAATGTGTTAGCAGTGGTGGGATTGAATAGATAAACCATCCAATAGTTTGCTTTAATTATGACAATACCGATCTGTTTGCTTTATGCAATGTTTGTCATAAGATGAAGCATGGTTACCAAAATTATCGTGTAGACTAGTCTGTATACAATAGCAGGCCAAGAGGTTAGGAGAGGAAGGGTTTCCGGGTTGGGTAGGAGGCACAAAGTAAAGCTACCAGATAAACAAGCCATAATTTCTGTCAAGAACCTATCAACAGATTCCCACCGCCTGCACTGCGAACGGGCAGCTGTGCGGAGAAGTCCGTCTGAACCGGCGTCTTGAGCGCCGCCGTGTTTTCCAAGCGATGCTGGCAGGGTGGCATTTCCAACTCTAAATAATATCAATCAAGGGAGGCCTGCCCTGGGAAGCCGGGCTTTTAGGCAGCCACAGCTATCCAAAACGTCAAAGGGTTGGATGCTGGGCTTTGGTTTCGGCTCTTCTCTAATGAGCTTCACGAGTGAATTTATAGGGGTCCTTCTCTGGCTGGAGAGAAGCTGCCTGTGAGATCAAAGGAAGGATGAGCCAATGGCTGGGCTCTGGCCCAAGGCTTTCATGCTGTGCCCTACTATGATATGGATTTCCCCTGGGCAAGTGTCTCTTGGGGAAATCTGTTTAACTGACCTGCAGCAACCTCCACTTTTCTCTGTCTGTAGAGACAAACAAGCACTTCTAGGTCCATTTTAGAGGCCTCTTTTGGAGGAGATGGAAGTGAAGCTGCTCTGAGTAAAGTCTTGGCTGTTCTTTTGATCCTGGGTGCTTGAATCATGTAGAGGGAATTTCGTTTGGTTGCTTTAAAGTCATTTCAGGAAAGTCCTGTTAGGGTACACTCATAGACGAAAGAGAAGCCAAGGGGTCTTCTGCGAGGGAGAGAGGCAAGGTCTTCAGGGCATCCCCAAGAATACCTCTTCTCGGGCTGGAGCTCAGACTAATGCTTGCTCTTTGGCTGTTCCCGCTGAGGAGAGCAAAGATGACATGGTTGGCAAAGGAGATGCGTTTGGATCTTGCTTGTTATTTTGGCAAAATAAAACCCCTTTTCTGGTGGATCTACACATTTATGGAACACGGTTCATTCACAACATGGCTGTCTGAGAGTCAGCTGGTGCTCCAATATACTTCCCTTCATAAACCATAGGAGAATCAAACTCTGGATTGCGTTTGCTCAATGAGGCACGGCGCTGCAGCCCATCCTCTACCCACATTTGTCTTTCAATGAGCAGCTTCAAGCCAGGTCTCCAGAAAGCTCTCCTGAAGTGACGCCTTTCCCTCCATGCAAGAGGCCTACGTGCTGCACCACACCGACTCCATCACATCTTGTAGTCAAGAGCAGAGCACTCAAAGAAAATCAGCATTTCACATCCCATTCAACCCTGTTACAGCTGGAAGTTGGATGCATTACCTGAGAAAACTCGATAGAGTGGGTGATAGGGCTGGAAGGAGGCCGGTAAAGAGGTTTCTTTGACCAGCTCAAACTGAGTCAAAAGGACAAAACATCAAGTGTGACGGGGATCCACATTATCCCTTTGTTTCATCTCTCCTTGTGGTCCTAAGCACGTTTCATTTTTTTTGATGGGCTGTTGCCAAGAAGGCCTTATATTGTCAAGTCAATGAAGAAAGCAGACCAGCAAGGGCTGCCAGTTGTTTAATTTTGTGCTATTAATGGAGCTTAAACTAAACACCTACGGTAAATATTTCCCTTTGTGGCCCGATGTTGATAGGTGATGGACAGCAGTCTGCCCTTCCCAATATGAAGACTTGGGTTTATTAATGCAACTACAAGGAGGGAGTTGAGAGGGGGCTACTTACCTTCCCATTGGGATGACAGAAGCTCCTCCCTGCGAGCTTCCACCGAGATTGCCGTGAGGTGAACAAGGACTTTCTCCTACATGTAAACTCAGCTTTATTTCATCTGACAGGCTCTTTCTCATTGCTTGGCCACCTGGAAAGGAGAACCTCAGTCCTGAGTTGGGCTGTTAGCTCTACATACAGTCATGAAGGAAAAGCAAAATCATTTGTGTTAGAACTCAAACCCATACCTAAATTAATCTGATCTCTGACGCTATAGTCCAGCACCCTGAAGAAGGATAGTTTCATGAACTAAGACCTTGGTCTACTGCCAGCATTGGCAGATTATAAAAACAGTTAGAGACTCTCAGAAGACATTGAGGTCTTGGAGTGTGTCCAGAGAAGGACAACGAAGCTGGTGAGGGGTCTGGAGAATAAGTGTTAAGAGAGCAGCTGAGGGAGCTGGGGTTGTTCAGCCTGAAGAAAAAGAGCCTGAGGGTAGACCTTCTTGCTCTCTACAGCTACCTGAAAAGAGGTTGTAGTGAGGGGCTTGGTTTCTTCTCCCAAGTAGCAGATGATAGGACAAGAGGAAATGGCCTCAAGTTGCTCCAGGGAAGGTTTTGGGTGGATATTCTGAAAATTTTTACACCAAAAGGGTTATCAAGCGTTGGAACAGGGAAGTAGTAGAATCACCATCCCCGGAGATATTTCAAAGATGTGTACATACACAATAGATGCTGCTACTGGCCCATGAGGACATACAGCCCACCAGATCCCCTCCTGTACCCCCTGCACCCTCTTCGTCTTTCCCAGCACACAGGAATCCTTCCTGTCTTCTACCGCAAGACCACAAAAATTCAGATGGATGTGGGGAGATCACTCTTGTCCCTTTCCTGGGCCTCACCATGGGAAGGGGATAAAGTGCTCTGCTTTTAGGCTTTTTCTTCCTAAAATGGGAGTCTTCCAGCTCTGATCCAAGCCCTGGAATCCTCCCCAGAGCTCCTGTTTTTGGGACTAATAATGCCCAGAAGGCAAAAAGCAAGCCAAGCCCTCACTTGTTTCCCTGTGTTGTCCTTTGCTGGATATCAAGTCCCTGTGTTCCCTGGCCACTTTCCCGTGTGTTAGCCTCCTCATCCTTGTTCTCACCAGCCCTCCCCTCCATGGAGCCCTACTTGTCGTTTAACCCATTGGCTCCCTCTCCATTCCTCCTCCATTATTACATTGTCTGGGGCACTGGTTCCTCTGCAAGGTCTTCCTCATCTTCCCTCATCCTGAAGCAGCTGTGGAGATCTGACCTGCCTTCTCCTCCTCCTCCTCCCAAATCCTTGCCCAAACCCACTTCTGCCCTTACAGCTGGAAGGAGGGAACCAACAGGTACAGAAGAGGCAGGGTTCAGACCTATGTCTCATCAGTGCTAATGCAGGTGGCCTGTGCTGGTGGCCCTCATGTGGGCAATTCTACTTTCTTCAGCCTTTCTGCGAGTGGAGCCTACACCTGCTAACAGTGCTTGTTAATGCTGATTAGGCTGACTAATGAGAGTCTTGTGTGTACATCTAAGGGGCAGCAAACCCCAGACGGACAAGGAAGGAAGAAATTGCCTTTGCAGATAGCTGTGCTGTTTTCTCTTTGCAGTTCTCAAAAAGGTTGTGGAGGGAGGGCAGAGCTTGCTCGGAGCCCAGGAGGACGCTAGTCCAGCAGATAACCCCATGTGTGGAGTTAGGGGCTACTTTTCTGGCATAGAAGTGGAGATTTTTGGCTTTGCTGGCCTCAGCTATGTTTGCAGTATGACTGAGAGCTTCAGTGCAGGTGAGACACAGCAAGGAGAGAAAGAGGCCAAACTTTATTCCTGGATACCCATCCCCTGGCACAATAAAAGACTATGGACATCTGTGTGTTGTGACACAGGCAGGTAAGCTCATGGTTTAGCAGCAATCTCTTGTCCCAGAAATGGCTGAAATCCCAGGAAATATATGTGAGAATTTTTCGTGGTCTTTTTTTTGCTAGCCTATGGGCAGCTGGTAGAAGAGGATATTTCTAATTCACTTTATAGGATTTTAGATGCACAAGAGAACCACAGCACATCAAAGAGGAATGAGTGCTGTAATTCCCCTGAAAGGTTGCGGCTTTTACAGAGCTCTTTATTGCCATTAAGCTCTTTAGGGAACACCGTATTCAGTCTATTGCAGACTTGGTGGTGGCAGTATGATACTCAATGCCCATTCATCCCTATTACTGTTTCAGCCTCTGGGTAATGATCCAGATCCTCAAAGGCTGTTAAGTGCCTGATTTAGTTTGAAACCCTTGGGAAATGGCATCTAAATCTTTAAATATTCTGCATTAAAGTCTGCCCTGTAAAAGCTGACTTCTGTGTGCTTTACCTTAGCGGTCTGTGTGTGTATCTAATGGTGTGTGGAGGTACTTGTGTTCCCTGGGGAGGCTTCCCTATTGTGTTGTGTGTGGCTATGGGTGTGCTGTTCTCATCCAAGAAAGGGCAGGTTGGGACAGGAGCAGGACTATTGCAATCCCTGTGTTGGTGGTCGCTAAGAGCAACCCAAGAAGATACCCTGAGCAGAGAGATGGTGCAGGTCAAGGGCAAGAGACCTGGCCCCCCCATCTCCAGAAATGCGGAATAGAATCGTAGAATTGTCTAGGTTGGAAGGAACCTCTAAGGTCATCACTTCCGACTGTTAACCTGACACTGTGAAAGCCACCACTAAACCATGTCTGTGAGCACCACATCTACCCATCTTTTAAATACCTCCAGGGATGGTGATTTCACCACTTCCCTGGGTGGCTTGTTCCAATGGTTGACAACCCTTTCAGTGAAGAAATCTTTCCTAATAAAAACTGAGGGAGGTTTCAGCAGCAATGAGTGGAAAGTGCCCACTGAAACTCTGCCATAGGGAAGAGTATTTCTGATGATAGCTGAGTTTTCAATACTGTTTTTCAACATCGTGCTCTGAGCAGAAATGGGTGGCTTTAAATGGGACAGAAGTTTAGCAAATGGTGCACCTGGAGGAAAACCAAGATGTGTAAACAATATGGATTAAACAGAGACCAGAAAAAGTTACTGAAAAAATAGGCTAGTTTGGGAATGATTTAGACTTTTTCTGATTTTTGGAGGCTGTGTTCTTGATAAAGGACCAGACCCTGCTGTGGAGCTGGTATGAAATGAAGGATAACTGAAAGCTCTGGGCAAGGCAACAGGCATTATCAAATAAAGAGAAATATCCAGTTTCAGGGGGCCTTTATGGGGAGTGAATAATACGCTGATAGTAAAGGGAATTCAGACTACTACAAGTTAACTTTCCAGCAGAAAGACGGAGCTTCAACTGAGACCCTGTTTAGGAACTTAAAAATCTAAGCAAATAATCTTAGAGATTTTATACTGACCTCAAATGAGCAATGGCACTGAGAAAGATGTTCAGGCATTTCTGTATATGGCAAAAATACTGTCAATAACAGAATAAGGGGGAGTGTGAAGCTGTAGCTTGTTGGAACAAAAAAACCCTAAAATAAGCTGCGCACTAAGCCTGCACTTTTCCTCCTGTTTCTCTGAAGTAGTCTTGGCAAAAGATAGTACTGTTAACAGCTCTGTGTATGTGACACGCATTCTCATGACAAACAGTTCAGGTGGTGTGGAAGGGTCTGAGAGTGTGTTGTGGGTTGGTGGGCATGGGGTTTTGGGATTTGCAGGGAAGTGCAGACCTTCGAGGCATAAAATATGTTCTCCAAATGAGGGGCTGGTCGAAAAGGGTGGCAGAAATGTGAAGTGGCCAACCTGGTTGAGAAGTCGGAGACTAATCCATGTGTGTTGCTGCATCATTTAATATCGACCTGCCAAGAGGGTGGTGGTGGCTGTTAGGTGCCCATGTCAGTGATTTACAGATGAATAAGGAAATAGATGAGGCAGAAGGAAAACACAGTACAATCAGTCCCTATATTGCAGTGATGTTGACCATTCCATTTTTATTACCATTGGATTGATTAGGGGAAACATATGTGTCTTGCAAGAGGCAAACTCTTGCGAACTTAGTTGCAAGGGGCACTTTGAAGCACGGGTTATGTTGTGTTCCTGTGAAATGGAGATGGCTGTCCCAAGGTCAGACCATGGAGAAGCTTGAATAATCTGGGATGCTCCAGCTTGGACCAGCCTTGAAGCCTGTCATTCTGAATGTTAACACCGGTGAGTGCCAGGAAAAGCTGCTCACTAGACTTGACTCATTCGTAGTAGAGTTCCAGCTGGAGGGACAATAGGTGTGTGAATGAGGAGACAGGGACCAGCAACACCAGTTGCTCCTGTTCATGCTGCGGGTTGTGCTGTTTTCCCAGGGTAACTTTTTGTGTTCACATTGCTTAATTGGTACAGTGTGATCTAAAACATTTAACCCCCTATTGTGGACAGAATTTTCTGGCATCCTTAGCCTCACATACCTTTTAAACGTGGCTCTTAAATCATCCCAGAGGCTTTGTGCTGGGGCGAATTTTAATCTGGATGCCTGAGATGGATTCTTTTTCTGCCCTTGGAAGCATCAGTGTTTGAGTGACTGAATGGATGGACTGATAGTGGGAATTAGGAGAGCAAGCCCTGATTCCACAACATGCCAGGAAGAAAAATCGAACAAGGGTAATGTAGCATCATAGCCTGGTTCTGCTTTTCATCTTGGCTGTTCTTCAGGAAAAAACAGCATAACAGCAGACTTTGCTGGAAAGCATGTTCATTTTCACAGCTTTTTTGCATGCTCATCTGCAGTTTAGGGAATGTAGTGATGCAAATGAAGGTGGAACATATCTTTAACCTCTCCCCGGATCCAGACAATGTGTATGAAAACATATACACCTACTTGTATTTTTCCTTATGGCTGAAATAGTCAGAGAACACTTTACTTCTTGACTTCATCTTCTCTTCCCTGAGAAGGTTCAGAATTTTTCAGAAACAAATGAGTAGTTACTAATGACAGGTGGGTTGGAATACTTTCTCTCCCACTCCATTGGCATCTAAAATCTTTGTAGTGGATAGCTCTGTAAACAATCTCTTATTGTTTACTCTGAAGCACGTGCCCAAGACCCAAAGGCAGAGATTTCCTATTTTCTAAGTCACCCTGGGAACATTTCATTACGATGTCAAACACACGCACACACAAAAACCACAGTAAAGAATGTGTTGCTAGCAAAATGTCTGTATTAAAATACAAAGAAAACTTTCCTGTTGGGATCAGTATTTAATAGACTTTTTTTTTTTTTGTATTGGTACTAAAAGCACTCCAAGTTCCATTTTCCAAAGAGACCACAATGTTCTTGAGGAATAAATTCCACCACCGTCATTCTGAACCTCAGCCCGAAAAACAAAGACGTCAAAGACAATGGTACCATGCATCCTAGCAATATTCCAGCATCATTGCACTGTTTTACTGCAGCATGTCCCATCGGATGTGGGTTATATCTGGACACTGCTTGGTGACGGCAAGCTCACAGGGCTTCCTATTGTGTTTGAGAAGGCGATGATTGCATTGGGGCCCTTGGAGTTCTTGTTCATACCCAGGATGTCCACGCTGGTTTGCTCTGCTTCGGTTTTCCTGAAGATGTTTTTCATGGTTGACTGAAAGTTATTGGTGACAAAGCAGTAGACAATGGGGTCCATGCAGCTGTTGAGGCTACTCAGAGTTACTGTCACATGGTAGACGAGGAGGCTGACATCATGGGCCATGCCTGTGTTGATGGAGATTGCTACCTGTCGCACGTGAAAAGGAGTGAAGCAGATCATGAAGATGATGAGGACGGTGATAAGGAGTTGCACAGCCCTCATTCTCCTCTCCCGACTCTGGTGCATGAGGCTGGGCTTGGACAGAGCACACATAATCCTGGTGGTGAAGAAGATGATTATGATGAGGGGGAAGAAGTACTCACAGACCATCAGGACTAGAATCTTGGAGAGGCAACACTCGGCAAACTTTATTGCCATGGTCAGGATGGAGAAAGTCACCACAGTGGCAAAGATCCAAATGAAGACACAGATGCCCTTGGCACAAGTGGGGTTCCTCCATTTACGAGAGGCCTCCACCTGTACAATTGCCAAATAGCGGTCAACACAGATGCATGTCAAGAAGAGGATGCTGCAGTACATGTTGACAAAGTAGCCAAAGATATGAACCAAAGAACAATTTAGGCAGTCCCCTGCACTGTAGAACATGATGATCCGGACAGGCAAGGAAAAGCCCACCAAGAGATCAGTAACAATCAAGTTGATGGTGTAAATAACAGAGGTGGTTTTGGTCTTGGTACGGAAGCAGAAGACGTACAGCGCCAAGCTGTTCAGCACGACTCCCACCAGGAAAATGATTGCATTGACTATCATCAGGGCAATCCACAGGCTGTAAAATTCTGTGTACAGTTCTTTGTCGGGATGGATGAACTTGGAGAACAAGTAGATGCTGGAGTTGGGTTGCTGGGTGGAGTTCATAGAGTCAAGGGCTGGCAGTTGGGTGGAAGAGGTTGGCATGGTCGCAGACTTCCCAGTGATCTGAAAGAAAAGAAACATAGGTATATTGATGGTTATGTCAGCATTCATGAGGGCTCAAAATATTGACACCTACATTTTAACCAATGTATTTGTACATCTTCAGTAGTTGTATGTACTGTACTGATGTACAGTTGACAAAAATCTCCAGGAAAATACCTGGGTATATAATTAATGCTTCCAGTGGTTCTAGATGCATATTTTTTAGATACACAATCCTCGCTTCCTCTGTCCTGTGCAAAAGTGGTTTTAAGGCCTGATCAACAACAGAGAGGTGAACTGTGCCAAGAGGAGCAAAGGAGAAGGGAAAGTTGGGGGGATCAACAAATAGTCATGTTTGAGCGAACCGTGTTGCAGATGGCTCAGAGAAACAGAGTTTCTGAGAAGACAGAGTTGCTGACTCTAAGCAGGGTGCTTTGATGTTCATGGGGGGCACAGGCCATTTTCTGCTGTGACGGGGAGGGTCAGGTCAACATGAGGCTCCTACCAAGTCTTGTTTACTGAACATGGCACTTATTCTTTGGAGTTCTTCCTCCATTGGAGCAACTTTTTCCTGACTGGAAGCTCTTCCTGCCCTGCCATAGGAGCAGAGCAGTGCTGGCAGCTAGAAGATATTTGCCCAAGCTATTGGTGCAACCATAGCCCTGGTGTCTGACTCCTAAAATACCACGTCCCTTCCCTTGGCTAGGTGATCCCATCAGAGAGTGACAGGCAGCAGCATTGTCAGGATCTGTAAGACTTTCCTAAAATCAAAGGATGGCTGAATTTTCTAAGAAAACACAAGCAGGTTGTGTGGTATCTTCTAGAGATCTGCACACGGCAACAGCAGCCGGGAGATCTCAAACCAAGGGCGTCAGCAACGACTCCTGCCAGGGTTTGACAGTTTAATTTGCAAATCATTCCTGACTTACACACTATTTTAAACTGATTTGTATATTAAAAAGATAAAAAAGCGCCCAATATATACAGAGACTTGGCTGATTTCAATAAAAATAAATGGTTGAAAAATGTCTGGAATATCTCAAAGTGGCTGAGCAGGACTTTGAGGTTAAAAAAAAAATATCAGCTTGAATCAGCATAGAATGATGCTGAAAGACTTGAGTTATGAGGGTTTGAAATCCCTGCTACCAGAGAGCCAAGTGTGGAAGGGCTAGGAGACAAGGAGCTGCAAACATCTTCCAGGGCTCAAAGGAACCTCAGTGTGCCTAGGCTGTGTGTTTTGATGAGGATAGCTTGAATTGCCAAGGGAACGTGGATATCCAGCTCCCCCAGTGATGTCCCATCCTCTGGCAGCTGGATTTCTGGCTTCCCTAATCCTTTTTATTGCTTATGGGTGTTGGGAGGATGGAACGAAGGAGTCTCATTGCCTGTGAGATGCTTCAAGATATTGGTGGCCATGTACCAAGCAGAGGAGGAAGCTACCTAGAAGGTCAGAAGCCTTCCAGTGAAAAGTGGATCCTTGGGAGAGTTCCTGCTGGCCAAAAGCAAATGTTTTGCAGGGACAGAGAGCATCACAGCAGCTCTGAACCTGCCTGACAAGTGCTAAAGCCTTTTCCTGCTCAGCCACCAAAAGCTTGCTTGTTGGGCTAGTGAACTACAAATCCCTGCCGTCCATACCTCTCAAGCTTTTGAACTCCTCCGTGCCTCCTGACAAAAGCAGAAGACTTCCAGCTCCCTGGAATATAGATCTGGGGAATGAGATTTGGGATAAGACATTCCCAAGTCTCTGTGCATTTACTGGTCACAGCACTTCTGAGATGTCTCCCCAGTGCTCACCAGAGGGGAAAGATCTCCATCAACTCACTGGCAATGCTCTGCTTAAGGCAATCCAGGAGGCTCTTGGCCTACTTTCTCACAAGGGTGCATTGCTGGCTCATGTGCAACTTGGCATCCACCAGGACCCCCAAGTCCTCTGCAAAGCCACTTTCCACCTGTTTGGTCTCAGGCTGTACTGGTGTATTCCTTCCATCCTGGGAAAACCTCTGCTGGATCCTCTCTTGTCTTTCAGCATTCCCCTGAACAGCGTGGTTCCAAACTGGACACCTCACCAGTGATGAGTCAATGGAGGTAATAACTCCCATCCATCTGCTGACCATGAATCTCCTAATGTAGCACAGTATGTACTTTGCCTCATCTGCAGTGCATGCTGCTTGCTGGTTCTTTTCCAGCCCAAGATTCACCATAACACCCATGTCTTTTTCTGTAGAGCAGTTCCCAGCCTGTACTGGTGAATGGGGTCATGGAATATGGCGAGACAGACTTTGGTGGGGGACCAAGTGACCAAAGTGTGGGTGCTTTCCTGCCCCTCCTCACTTTGGAGAGGGCTGGGAATTAAATACGTTTGGTAAATGGTCAACATTCAAGATCACGAGTCCTCATGGGATGCTACAGCCTAGTCATGGTTATTCTGCATGGTTCATTCAAGCCAGGTGAGCATGAAGCAGAACGTTTGTTGAGGAAAAGCAGAGATTAAGACTGAGAATTTAGAAAACCAGGTGTGAAGTTCCCTCTGGAAATTCTTGGAGAAGTGACTTTTCCATCATGATTGAGCTTCGGTCTGTTGGCCTGGAGTCTGGTGATAGCTCTAAGTTTCTTCTTGCCTCTCCTCTAGTCTATGGAAGTGATGTGAAAGAAAAAGCTGGTGTTTAATATCCTTGAGCTTGGAACGATATTTATGTTCAAATGGCACTTTTTTCTGTTTAGGTAGCCACTCAAACCCAAGTAGTTGAATTGTCTATTGGAATCATAAAGCCCTCCTTAGATCAAACCTAGTTTCAGCTCATGCTGTAAGACTGACACCCTGAAGCCTGAGGTCAGACCACCAAAGAACTGCTAGTCAAAGAGGAGTAATCCTCACTGGTGTCCACTTTTACACTTAGGGCATCTCCGGCAGCGACCGGACGTTGGAACATCTTGCATTTTGGGAATGACCAGATTACTTCACCCTGCACTGATCTCCAGTGGCAGCCAAAGCAGCACACATGGTGATGTTATTTAGTCTGGGTCTGACTGAGCCTGTAGACTCCTGGGGGAGAGTCTCGTCTCTTTGTGTTTTGTCCTAAGCATGCTCTCAGAGAATAACAGGAAAAGCTGGACCCAAGACTGGCTGAAGGTAGCAGAGTTGTGAAGTCTGGCACCTGAGGAAGGTGCATGGAGAGGATGCAGAACGCCGGCCCATTTTCTAATGATTTTCTAATATTCTCACCCTCTGATCATCTCTGTTTGCTTTGCTCTTTAATTACAAAAACAAACGGAGAAGAGCAGATGCCTGGATCTGCTTCCAGATTTCTCTTCGCAGATGCTGTCAAGAAGAGCACAGTGAAAGCCACTGCAACAGTGCAAACCAAGAAATCAAGACTTTGTTGCCCTTCAAGTGCAGCACAAGCTTGTTTATCTGTGTTCATACCAAGAGTTGAGCAAGGGGAGAAGACAAAATCACCCATCTCATCTCTTAGCATGCCCTAGGGCGTATTGAGTTGTGTACACATTTGTCTTCTTATTGTAATTCTAAGGCACTGGCCGTTTGCTGTGACTTTACAGCTTTTTAGTAGCTTGCCTCTGCTGGGAGATTTTCTTTCAGGCTCAGATCCTTTCTCATGAAAACCTGATGTTCATCTCACATTTTTCCTTTCCTGCCTCAGTGAAATTGGTAACTCACAATGCATTCAAATGTTCCTAATCCTCACAAATGCTACCGCGATACATAGGGCACTTTACAGACTAATAGAAAAAGATCCCCTAGGAGTACTGTTCATACACAGAAATTAAAATCATCAACACATGCAGCGTGATGACTTACATAGTCACCTCTTCCACTGAGCCCCATGTGCAGGGAAATAAACTCCAAATACAGTAAACAGCTAAAAAAACAGGTAGCATTTTGTTTACCAAATTGAATATACAAGGGAGGAGCTGAATTAGAGTTTGTGCCTTTTCCCAGTCCGTCGCTGCCCTGTCTGAACTCAAAATCCAAGCAACTACGGGAAAGCAGTCCCAACAAATTTAATTAATCCTGAAGATTTCCTCACTGACAGGCCGTGGAAAAGCTGCCTCTCGGGCTGCAGTGGGAAAAGTCTTCCTCTAATCAAATTGTTAATGATGGACGTTTGGGTGAATGGCCTTTTCCTTTCTTTGTGGGACTGCCCTCATCTCATGGCTCACAAGCAGAGGGGACGGAGAGCTGTGCTGGCAGAGCAGCAGCATTCCTTGGAGTGCTTTTAATGAGATGGAGCTGGACCAAACCCCTGGTTAACAGCTACTAAGTGTTTTTCCATCGTGGGTCTCCAAGCACTTGACAAAGGTACGTTTCCCCATTCTGCAGGAGGCCAAGCGAGGCACAGAATGGCAGCGTGACCTTGCATCTGAGGAAAAGCAAACATTTCCAATGATTTCCAATTCTGCCTGCCTCCACCCGCTCCCCCGCCGAAAAATTACACCAACCCAGTCTCTCTCTCCCATCAGAAATGCTCATGCAGGTGTTAAAGGGAGTCAGTTCAGTGACCCATCGCCATGGAGTGGTGGCATAGAGCAGCCAGTGGGGGGCATGGCTAAAGACATGAGAAGCTTTGCAGCTGCAGCAAACTTTTCTTTTGCTATTTTTCGTACTATTTATTGCTTGTGGCTCTGGCACGAGCTCATGCAGCGCTATAAGAACCACAATCACCTTTGCTTACAGAGTAAAGAGCCCTTGTGCTAACCCCATTCCTAAAATCTTCAAGGAGTGTGGAGCTCAGCCTTCTTCATGCCTAATTTAGCTCTCAGCCCCCCCAGATCTCCATGCAATCCCTGTTTCTTGGAGCTGCCAGTCTGCAAAGCCCAAGATGGGTAAACATGCATCCTTCTGAGCCCTCTCTGACTGCCCCGGTTGGCCTATGCTGTTATATTATACCTCTCAGGCTGGATTTTGTCTGTCTGGGAGAACATGGGTAGCATTTCCTTAAAAGTACAGCAGGCATCTGGGTAGAAACGGGATAAGGGGAGGGACGGAGACTGGAAGTTGACCCGGTTTCCCTCGTTGTGATAAAGGTCCCTGCTCAGCGCTGGGAGAGGGGGACCTTGCTCCAAAATGCTTTCTAGCTGTTGCGTGACACAACCGGTTCCGTCGTTCTTGGGCCAAATGGGAAACAGATGGTGGCCGTGCTGAAACCAGCTCCTGCAGCCTCTTCCCTCCCTCTCTCGCTGCTTGGCATCACACTTGTTCGTTTAGAACGGGTGGCTCAGAGCTATGGCTGCCCCAGGAGGATATCCCTGACCATCCTGCGTTTCGTTCCACCCAACTGTTTTGCTTGGTGTCAGCCTTTAGCCTCACCCTCTGCTTGCTGAAGGGAACAGGGCTCACTTCCTTGACCCAGGGGACTTTTGGGTCTGGCTCAGCAGTCTGAGTGATGGGATACAAAAGAAAAGGGCAGGTCAAGCATCTGAGCTTTGTCCTAACTGCTCTCCCAAAGGGTTATTTATTGGTGTGTGCAGATAGGATCTCTGCGTGCAGACCCGGAGATGGAGAACAAGAGACTCGCTCTGGGATCGGAAAGATGAAAAGGACATGAACAAACGTGAGCGAGTGTTATTTAGAATAAACAGCTTTTCTCATCTCCCTGTCCTGAATCATTCCAACTGACATGGCAACCTGGCCCCTCTATCATGCCCCCTGTCCCCCTCGTCCTCTCCTGCCTGCTGGTGTTACTCTGCTGCCTGGGATGGCAGCAGCATGTGTTTAGCTTTGCAACCTTTCCGTGTTTAAATTTCCCTGGGAGATTTATCATCTTATTTATAAATGAAGGGTTAAACTCCCTCTCTTTCAGTTTAAATTGTATGATTCTCCTTCTGGCAAGCTCTCCCTCAACTCTGGCTCAAACTGGCCAAATATGGTGTTTTTGTGCATGTCGGGGACCTTGCCCTATGCGTGGTGGAGCTTGTTCTGTGTGCCTCATGCTCAGCCTTGGGAGGGTGGGTTTGCTGACAGTGGGAACTGAGGAAAAAAGGGAGAAAAAGGGAATGAATTCAGCTGCTGAAGGGGAAAAGCTGCTGCCCATCTAGCCCTCAGGCTGTGAGAAGGGAGCTAATGTCGAGGCGAAAAAGATCCCACCCTAAAGCAGAAATGGGGCTATTCCCAGGACAGGGAAGATCCCAAACTTGCCAGCATCAGATCTCTGCTCTCACTTGAGCCCTGGGCATTGATGTCTTCTAGAAGCCTCCAGGTCTGAGGGTGGTGGGACAGTGTGTGATACACCCAAGTGCTGGGGAACTGCAGTTGGAAGTAGTCAAACCCACTCCAGAATTGGGTTATTCCCTCCCTTCCAATGCCATGGAAATTAAAGGCGCTTTGGAGACACAAAACATGTAGCTTTGTGGGTGTCAGATGAAATGACACCTGCTTTCTTATGGTTTCATGGCTTGCAGTGTCTTGCAGGGCTGGATGAAAGCTTTGCCCTGGTTGAGATGCTTATTGTAACTTTTTCCCATGGGGACACTTGGCTGCCTTAATGAGCACTCAGCTCATTAATGAGCATTCCAGCTCTTCCCTTGGCTCCGACACTTGTTTGACTTTCTCCTCTCTTTGCTGCCTAATTTCCTGAAAATTGAGGTGATCTTTCCCTTCTGCCAAATTTTGGTTGAAATAAGCCAACAGATTGAAACACACTAGGAGGATGGAGGGAATCAGAGCTGACAAACAGACAAGCAGGCACTGAGAGTGGTCCTTGTTTCCTCTGATATGAACCTGCAAGGCGTTTGCTAGCACTCTCCACCACACACCATTCCATTTAGATCTTATTTTCTGCAAATTAACAATTGCTTTGGCATTGAAACACTGAAAGAGGGGTGGACAGCTTCTTTGCAAAGTATTTGCAAAGTATATTGCAGAGTATTGCTTGCCTCTCACTGTTTTCCTGAAGTGAAATAATTCAGAATATAATTTAGAACAAGAGAGAATGGCTTCAAGCTGCAACAGGGTAGGTTTAGACTGGATATTAGGAAACAATTCTTCACAGAAAGAGTGATCAGACACTGGAGTAGGCTGCCCAGGGAGGTGGATGACTCACCATCCCTGGATGTGTTTGAGGGTCATTTAAACACCGTACTGGGGGATATGGTGTAGGGGAGAACTTTGTAGAGTAGAGTTGATGGTTGGACTTTATGATCCCAAGGGTCTTTTCCAACCTGAATGATTCTATGAATTTTGGATTTATACCAAAACCAGCCTGGTTGGGGACAGATGATAGCTAATTGCCTGGTGACTGCACTGGTCAGCCATGGCATGCTTGCCCACGTGTGATGAAGATCACGATGGCCAACAACTCCTATTTTGTCCAGTGGTTTGAGTGGTCATGTGCTGAATTACAGTCTTTGTCTAGAAGGAGAAAGGTATGAACTTACTTTGTACAACAGCAAGAGGGATTAACCCCCACTTTTGCACCTCAGAAGTTGCCCATGAGAATCAGATTTCCCACCTGGCCAGAGGAAAAAAACCTTGGATTTCCAGTCCCAGGCATATCCAGGCATTGTCCTTCAAGTCATGTAAGCAATCACAGAGTAAGGATGTGTGGAGGTTAATGCAATGTTGGTTGTTGGGCTGGTGTTGCTGATGTGCTATTCAGACATTTGTCTCCTGCCTGATGTGCCCAGTTAGCCTACATTTGGTTTTTCATCTCCAAGGCCCTGCTGTGGATGGTGAGTGGTGATCTGAATTCCACCCACCACGCTGTGTTCAGTGCTGTGTGTGTGCGTGGGTGGACGTCATGCTCTCCAGCAAGCTGAGAACCAAAAGCAGGTCCTCTGAGAGTGAGGGACCCAGATGTCTGGTTCAGTTTGGTACAAGCAATAGCTTGTGGGTGCTCAAGCCATGGTTTAGTTCAAGAGGTCACGAGGGATCACTGCCAGTTAAAAGAGGGAGAGCACAACTCTCTGAACTGCATTCCTCTTCTTCAAGGAGCAAAGTGACCCAGACGGGAGGGAGGCCACTTGGCTTGGCCCAGATGCCCACGCTCTGTGTCTAGGCTTGAACCTGCTGCTTAAAACAAGATGAAGGACCACCAGTCCAGAAAGATCTGCATGGTCCTCCCCCAGCCCTGTCCTGAACATGCATGGAAAATACGGAATGAAGCTCCCAAAGATACACAGAACAGGAGATTCATGTGCTAGCAGATTTCTTATGAGCTTATATCTCCTCTGTGCCCATTTGCAGCCCCAATGTCTCAGCCTTTAAAAGAAGAAACCCAGATAGATGACCATGTACAAGCAAACAAAGAAGTAGGACTGTACATACATTGCCTCTCCGGACTTGCAAATGCGCACCCAGGACTGGGGGGCACCCAGGGGTTCTTCAGCACATCTCTAATGAGGTTTGCTAGTAATGGTCATCTTAAAGTCCTAATAAAGGGCTTACTTCTCCACTTGCTTGTTTATACCACACTATGTAAAAAAGTTCCTCCTGAAACCTTTAGAAGTCTACAATGCCTGAGTGATACCTTTGCATTTTTCATGTCCCTCTTTTCTGCATTGCCAGATCTTGGCCTTGGAGTGACAGAAATATTGCGTGTCTTGCTGAATGCTTCATAAATCATGCTATTAGCATTTAAAAGTGCAATATCTCATAGCCTGTCAGGGCTACTACCAAGTGCCATCTGTCACAAGAGAGCATGGAGTGGCATCTCTGTGGTAGGTGCTGTGTATTTCTAGCTCTGATGATACCTTAAGAGAAATCAGAGCATGACTTCCTGCCTGTGTCCCTCTCTGTCCTTTGTGGACCAGTAAAATGTGAGGGAAAAGCACTTTTTTTTTTAGATTTTTTTTTTTCCAAGAGGCTTTATATCTTTTAAAAAAAGCTAGGTCTGGAAAGAAATGTGGATTTGGAGTTTTATAGATCCAGCCAGTAGAGATGGATTTGTGCCTGTCTTCTTAGGAGGCTGTAACAGTACAAGAGAAATGTGTTTGATTTTACTGGGATTAAAGTAATCCCTCTAGCATTTCAAGGGTGTCTGAGACAAAGTGCTAGAAATGTCAGTTTGGAATAACAGCTATTGTGGCTGTGTAAAAGGAGACCCTGTGTTGAGAATTACCATATAGGCACATATGGGAACATTACAGGCAAGGGCAAAAAACATCATGGGAGATTAAATCAAGCAACATCTGGCCTGGGCATTGCTGCGTGCTTTTGAGAAGGAAATTTTTAATTTGGAAATTTAGTAATCTTTGAGCACTTTTCCCCCTTTCTGCCTTCAGCTGCCTGCTTCCTCTGGCCCTTGGCAAAAAGGATGGAGAAGGACAGAGCAACATGGGTTTTCTGTTGAGGAATACCTGGGGTCCTGCATGGCCCAGGGATGAAGGAGAGAAAAGGTGATGCTCCAGGGAGGTGACACAAATGCAGGAAGGAACAAAGGGGTGATGCAGTGGGGGCCAAGGGCCAGGTCACCATGAGCAGCAGCACAACCCATCTGGGATGCAGGTCTGCAGCTCAGAGCTCACTTCAAGTTGTGCTGCTCTCTTGGCTGCGGGGGGAAACTGAGGCACAGAGCCATGCCTGGGCTTGGCCCAGGGAGTGCAGTGAGATGGGAGACCTGGCCAGGGAGCAGACTTTTTTTTTTTTTTTTTGACCCATCCCAGGATGGGTAACCAGTTCTTAACCCTTTGGGAGACTGCTTCACGTGGTTTCTTTTGCTAGGCAGTGTGCTGTCAGGGATTCGCAAGTTTTAGATTTTTATAGGATAATCTGGAAAAACTTTGATCTGTTAGTGGGTGTGTTGCTATGAAAGCAGGGAGCATTTCTGAAGGAGCCTGGTTAAGGACCTTGGAAGGGACCTGTTTCTCCTTAGACTGACCCAGCAGGCACATTCAGAGAAAAAAAGCAGCATCTTTCTCAAAACTGAGCTCGCACCCTCCTGCACAGCCAGAGGTGAAATCTCCCCAGTCACAGCTGACCCCATGCCAGGCACTGCATGACTCTCCTGGCTTTCAAACCCTGCCTGAACACATCTCCCCCACATTTCATTATGCTTGGGAATACACCGATACAAAGGAGACATCCCCCCACCCCTCACAAGAGCTGCCATGGCACTTTTCAACGAGGGAAAGCCGTTACCTTTGCACGCTTCTCATCAAACTCATCTCCTTGGGAAACAACCAAATACCACAGCACTGTCCCCAAACCCAAAAGCAGAGAAGCTCATGGCAGGGGAAGCCTCTTACAACCCCTCACACAGCCCAGTTCTCCAGGTCGAGCACCTCCCGATGAACTTCCCCTCATTACAAGGGCAGAGCCAGGGAGTTCCCGGGCTCCTCATCCACGGGTTTGGTGTAGGACCTTCTCCCCACTGTCCCTGCCAGGGTTCCCTGCTGCAGTAGCCATGCTTTCCACTCCAAACTTGGGGTCCAGTCTCCAGTGGTTCTCCTGGCCCCCGCTGTCACCTCTCTAATCCCATGTCCTCTCTGCTCCCCTGTCTCTCTGACCGATATCCCAAAGCTTTCCCAGCAGTGGTCCCTGCAGTGTATTCCTCCACGACGGATGGACTTACCTCTGGTCCGATCTCCATTCTATGTTAGAGGAGCTGCCGGTAAGAAAATTTCCTCGTGGACCTGAATGCTATCGCCCCAGGAAAGAGACATCTGTTCCTACAAGCAGAACAACTGGAGTGACTACAGAATACAAAGAAATGCCTAATCTCTCTCTCGTGCTCTCTCTCTCCCTCCCCCCCCCCCCCCCCTTCTAAATATAGCCTTGCAACTAATGGGAAAAAATACACACTACCCCAAAAAAAAAATATTTCCACTTGTCTTTAGTGTTCAGAATTTCTCCCCAAACATCTGGCTCCTTGCCCTAAATCTCTCTGAAATTTATGAAGTGCTGGAAATGCTGAAGAGGGCTCCAGCCTTCCTTACGGTGCGAATGCCTGAACGTGTCCAGTAAACTAAACCTGATGTTGCTGCCCCTCTCTTGTCCCTTCCCTGGGTCAGTTTTCCTGTGTCTCTGTGGGAACAAAATCTCTTTGCTGAGAACACACCGGCTCCAGGCCACCGCAATGCCACTGAGTGAGACAAGAGGAAAATACCTCCCTTTTCATCTTCCTGATATGAACTGGGATTAGACAGAAGCATCCCTGGCAGTTGTGGTAAGGAGACTGGGCCAGATGTCACAAAGCCTGTGACATGCTTTGAACCAACCCAGCTGTCCAGACCCTGAGAAGAAACCTGGCACAGGGAGACAAAGGGTGACGCTGCACACCTCGGTGATGCTCTGGATGTAGTCATTTGGGAGAGGGGTTAATAAGATCGATCCAAGGACTGGGCTGAAGTGGCTGAGTGTAGACTAGTCAAGGGTGGAAATAGAGAATCTGAGGTTCCACCAAGGAGCCCCCGAACATGTTCCTTCATCCTCACGCAGCCCTTTCTACTGGTGGTAGAGAGTTATTGTGGGTATCAGGTCCATCTCGGAGTGAGGACTTGAGCGTCCCCTTGGCTGTAGGAGAAGAGATTGAAATTGGACAAAGCATAATGAACTATCC
The DNA here is from genome assembly GCA_025769975.1 of Gallinago jamesoni. Classification (NCBI taxonomy): domain Eukaryota; kingdom Metazoa; phylum Chordata; class Aves; order Charadriiformes; family Scolopacidae; genus Gallinago; species Gallinago jamesoni. The sequence goes on from JAOQGH010000012.1 coordinate 149,238,106, forward strand.
ATTTGTTGAGATGGGTTCAAAGCATGTGGCCAGATCAGCTTTCAAGATGTCTCTATTGACCAATGCTGCAAGGACCCAAATCCCCTAAAGTCCCACCTCATGATGGATTATTTCCTGCTCTAAATTGGGTACCCAAAGAGCCCTCTTTTGGGAGGGCTTGCACAGATGTTCTCTCCCCTGAAGTTTAGAGTAGCTTTAGAGGTCCCATCTGGGGAAAAAAAAAGGCAGAAAAATTTAAAGCAAGAAGTTGCATCAAGTTTACTTGTTTAGAAGAACAGGGAAGATGGACTCTGGATTTTAGTGTCAGCCTTGGACTGGTCTTTTCCCTCACCCTTTATCTAAAGACAACACTGGTGCCAATGCAATAAACGTGCAGGATATGGCCCGTCACAACACAACAGGATCAACTGAGCGGCATTAAATTCCAGGTCAAGAGGCCAAATCCATAAATAGAGGAGAGGTAAACTCCACACATGCGTGTCTCACTGGAGCACAAACAGTAGCTATGGTTATTAGAGAAGGTTGACCTCATTTTCTGGAATTAGTTTTTCACCCTTGGATCTTTCCCAGAAAGACTGAGCTGATCTTTTTTGTCTGGTTATTTTATTGATTTTCTATTTTGAGATTCCTCACAATGAGGGACAGATTCTTCCCCCCAGTTTCAGAAGCGTTCTCCTTGGCTTTATGTGCCCCCTGATCCAAGCATCCAGCCTTTCACGACTGACCTCCAGCTCTGGCACGTGCCTGAGCTCTCGTCTGCTTTTCACTTCCTTATAATTTGGACAGCAATGGTGATTGAAAGGTCTCCATGAGTCCCATCTGGGTAATAAACTTGCCTTCACTTCCTTACATCTTGGGAGTTGAACGGGGGAAAAACAAGAGAGAAGAAACCAACTTATAGTCCAACATTGGGCAGGGTGGATGAACTTGGACCTTATCACTCTTATTGCCAATGGTGGCTAATGCTTACATTTCCTCCTGCTTGTCAACAAAACTTTTGTTCTTAGGGAGTAGCTCTCAGGAATTACAAATGTGAGATTGAAAGAAAGAAGGCACTTTTCTCCAGGATGAGATACTGGTACCTACGGTGTCTTCACCTGCTCTGGGACAGCCTGGGCCTTCCCATGCGAGGACTGGCTTGGTTTTGTGCTTCTGCATGATGCATGGGAGCTTCGTTCCCATCCCTGTGCAGGGGATGACGAGTGCCCTGCACTCCCCCACTATCCCGACCTCCCCCTCCTTGCTGGATTTAGCAGACTCGGAGTGGTAACAGCTGCAAAGTTTCAAGTTGTGCCTGAGATAGAGCAGAGCATGCCATATTGGGAAGCAGATGCTGCCGTTAAGGTGGAGAAGGCACATCCGGGCCCGGGGCCACGCTTTGTCCCAGATGCGGTTCCCACACTCGGCTTCAGGAGGAATTGCAACCGTAGCTGATGAATGAAGAGCTTCTATCCTATCTTGGTTTTCAGTCATTTATCACCCTCCCAGAGGGAGGGGGAGAGGAAGAATAAAAAGCGAAGCTTCTCTAAGTGGAAAATTTTCAAACTTGTTCGCTGAATATGCAACAATATTAAATATTGTAGTGAGTCTCTTGAGATTGTAGGTGGAAGAAGGTATTGACTCAGCTGAAATTAGCACATAGGAAAAGGAATAATAGTTATGGCAGGGAAAGATGCTACTGGCCCATAATAATTCCTAGCAGTTCCTTAACTGTGCCATATATAACAGGGATGGGGCAGGACTCTGTTTAAAACTCTCCTGAGGCACAGGAGGCCAGACAGCTCTGAAGGAGGTTGCCAGAAGCCTAATACCACACACTGCCCTGGGGAGATGTCTTCTCAGTTTTTGTCAGGAGAAGGGTATATTTTTCCAGTCCTATTAAAAAATCATAGAATCACAGAATGGTTTTTGTTGGAAGGGACCTTTAAAAGTCATCTCTTCCAGCCCTCTTGCAATGAGCAGAGACATCTTCAACTAGATCAAACCTGATCAGACTCCTGTCTAACCTGACCTTGAATGGACATTTACCACCTCTCAGGCAAACTATGCCAATGTTTCATGACTCTTATTGTAAAACATTTCTTCCATATATCTAGTCTGAATCTTTTAGTTTAAAGCCATTACCCCTTGTCCTGTTGCTACAGATACTGTAAAAAGTCTGTCCCCATCTTTCTTAAAAGCCCCTTTTAATCAATAAGATCTCCCTGGAGCCTTCCCTTCTCCAGGCTGAACAATAATTTTCTCAGCCTGTCCTCACAGGAGGGGGATTCCATCCCTCTGATCATCATGGCCCTAAAAAGGGGAATTGAGTGTCCTTTCATTCCCTGCTGCAGGGGAAGAGATTGAGACTGGGGACAGCATAATAAAATATTGCACTGCTGAGATGGGGTCAAGGGACATGGCTGGATTAGCTTTCAAGATGTCTCTGCTGTCCAGGTCTGTAAGGACCAAAACCAGAATCTGGTGTCTGAACATACCTGCTTTGTTTTAAGAAATTTAATTTAGGCTCTGCTATACTGAACAGCTCCTCAGAGATGAATTATCTTCTGCAGTGGTGAAGGAGAGCTTCTACCCAAGAAGGTCTGGAACCCAGACGTGATGGAATCAGAGCTCAGAAAATTGAGGAGCCTTTACTATGACTGCCTGGAGGACACCAAAGAGTGGGATCCTCCCTCCATGGAGGACACTAAAAGGCAGGATCTTCATGAGCAGTCTGGGAAACCTCTTTTTATTAGAAACTTCAGAGAAAGTGAGCTCACATGCCCATAGGGCACCTCCATTGAACATTCTCCCATTTTTCCTCCAATACACATGTTCCTGAGACATTTTCCCGCTGTCTTGCTCCTGCACCAGGAAGCAGGAGAACCAGAAGAAGAAATGGGAGCAAGTAATGCCCACAGTCAGAACAAACACACAAAACCACGAGCCTGTCCTCAGAAGACTGCTTGTAGGGGAGGTTGCCCAGCTGATGTAGCTGCTGGTCAATGGAGAGGAGTAGATGGGCTCTGCTCCCTGCCATTTGAATAAACCCTTTGCCATGGCAGATGAAGTTAATGGCATGGAAAAGAGTCTACAACCATTTTACCCTCCCCAACTACTCTTCCCTCTAGAAAAATCTGTCCCCCAAAGTCCTCAGGCCTTAATAAGTGCTGGAAAACACTCATTTGTGTCCCTATGATATGCACTGCCCATGAGCCCTAAATTCTTGATTCTCTAGAGTCTCCAGGGCTATCGTGGGATGCTGCGAGTCAGATGCAGAATTGACCCAGAGAACTGGGTTGGTTCTCACTGGTGGACTAAGGGTGGAGAAGCTGCTGTGCTGGACCCCCTTCCAGGAATTGCCTCTTACAGAACATAATTGCCAGGAAAGCACCACATGGTGTTTGGTTTAGGGGGAAATCTGTGGACAGTGAGACTCTCCCCAAAACTGTAGCGATTTCCCTCTTTGCAAAGGGGCTTGTGCTTCAATCCCATCACACTTCCTTATTGTTAATGAGCGGGATATTCGTTGCCTTCCCCTGGAAGGAGAGACTTGGACAGCAGTGTGGGAACGCTGTCAAAGGATGAGGAACAAAACACTGGCTTCTGTCCCAGTCCTTCTGTAGACCATAATGGACCCTGACAGATGAAAGCACCTGCCCTAACTTTTACAGCCACCTGCCAACAGGGAGGAGAAGGGACCAAAACTGTTATTTAGTGGGAACAGCTTGTAGCTATTCTGGTTTGGTGGAGCTGAGAAGGTCCAGGGAAACCCCCTGACTCATTGTCTTACTTTCAGATTGGGTCCTGTTTGTGATGTGGGTGGCAATCTCCTTGCCAGTGAGGCACAAGGGTGGGAGGCCTTGTGGACAGTCATGGGAAGGAGCTCAAGGGCTGGATTTGACCCTGCAGAACTTCATTTTCTCAAGTTGAGTCAAAATTGGCCCCTGCAGGAATGCTGAAACTCAGGTGGGTGCAGCAACCCCATGGCAGAGAGAGAGAAACTTGGGTAGCCACCACAGGGTCTGCAGGAAAAAGGGAGTTCACAGGGAAGCAGTGCTAGAAGTTGCTCCTTGTCCCTCACTCAGTCCTGCTCCATCACTAATGAAGGAATGGGCTTCAGCTGCTGGGCTATTGAGAGGTCATTTTCTGCTGGTCTCATGGTGATACAGGCGTGCTGTGCTGGGACATCTAGGAGATCAGAGACCCCTTTGGGATCTGAACCCTGAAACATTTTCAAGCTATGTTTGCATAGCTTAGGCTATGCCTAAGAAGGTACCTGGAGGGGCTGTAGGGAAAGATCAGAGCCCTCTGTACTGATCCCTGGATAGAATTTTCAGGCAAGAGGACAACCTTTTTCCCCCTCCTGTGATGCTGGGGCAGAAACACCAAAAAAACTTGCCAAAGAGGCAAAGAAACACGAGCTGCTTCTGCCTGGAGAAGGAGAGCTTGGACCTCGCTCCCTGGTCATGTTCAGCATCCCAAGGCTGATTACCTGACTCTCAGCATGGACAACAGAGGCTGTGCTGAGCCATAAAAGATGGTCCAGCTGCCTCTGAAAGAACATCTCAGCAGAGTCCAGAGGCAGCTGCACCTACCTGACAGAAGAAGCTCAGCAGGAAGTTTCTCCTGCCAACTGTTTGAGATCACAGACACTTCCCAGTGCCTGCTGTCCTCAGAGGACAGCAAAGGGCAGAGGCCACCATGAGCGTGTGGCCCTGCCTCTGAAGAGGCTTCCCATCTGCATGTTTATACAAGGAGGGAGATCAGACAGTGGCCGTATGGGGTCCTCTGCTGCTGGCCTCCAGCTGCAACTCGTCTGTTTGATGAGGAACAGGGAAAGACAAGTGGTTCCCAAGTCACAGTCATGGCTCCAGTTGGGTGAGTCAGGCACGGGGGAGAGAAAGTGTGCAAGGACCAGTTTCCTGCCCACCCGCCCATTGCATATTTGGGAATTGACTTTGCTGACCATTGCCTCCCCCTCCATTTTTCCTCTCAGGCCATGGCACTTTTGCTGACGGACCTGCTGAGCTGCAAAAAAAATAATAATGAAGATGTCTTCAGGGCATGAAGAGCAAGCTGCCCCTCTGGGTGACCCTGAGGTCACTCCTGAGTGGCTGGTTTGGAGGACATTGGTCCTGTGTCTCCAGATCTTGCACAATGAAGGGTGTGAAGTTGGATGTGCCCTGTCCTTATATAAAGGGTGAGTCCTTTGGGGGTGAGTCAGGATCCCTCTCTCCACCCCAGTCTGTCCAGTTCACCTCTCACAACAATGACAAGGATCCTCATCCCAGGCACCAACAAAACGAGCTGCAGAGACCCTTTGGCCACCCAACATGGCATGTCGTGTCTCACTGCCCCTTGCTATCCAACCAGCATTGGGATCCCTTGTGGGGTCCTACTCTGACCTTTACACCCCCCCCAGCCCAACCCTGGCCAACAGCCACCTCTTGTTCTTTTCTTGCTATTTTTTTTTCAAAGTTCCAGGAGCTAATTGCCAAGAACACAATGTCCAGTGTCACAACCTCACCGCTGAGCTCCCCCCATTCCCAGCGAAGTATTTCCTGCAGGATTTGTTTGTCACTGGGCACATAGGGACACTGATGCTTGGAGGGGAAAGCTCTACGCTGGCAGCCAGGGCTTTGGCATCGCTCGGGCACACATGCCCTGGGGAGGTCAGAGCTGGGCAGAGCAGCTCTTGCCCAGCTCTGGTTTGAGGTCTACAAAGCAGGAATTGGCAGGATGCTTGGCCTGGATGCCGTGGGATGTGGCTTGAGGGTGGTGGAGAAAGCCTCCAGGCAGCTCCCAGCTCTCCGCTCTTGTGTTTGGGGAGGTGGGAAGCACAGTCTGGCAGGGCTGAGATGGGAAAAAATCTAATTCAAGGTGCGCTGTGCCCTGTGAGGCTGCAGAGGACAGAAGGCAAGGACAACACATGGCAAGGAAGCAGTGGGGACCTTAGGGGACCTGTCTGGTACCTCCACCTGCTCTGATTGAGCAGCGATCACAAACCTGGCAAGGGGCAGCGGGGTGCTCTCAGGGCCGTCTGTTCAACAGCTGGGGTCCTTCGCTGTACGAGCAACCTCGCCCGGGAGGAAGGACACCTGCAACTCAGAAAATCTGTTATTTGGACCCACGCTCCTTGAATGACTTTAGGGAACGACATCTCTCCTCAAACGTGCTAATCCTCCTCTCCCGTCCCCTTTGTCCGCTTGGTTTGTAGAGATTTCGAATGGCTCAGGGCAGGGCTGTCTTTTGTTAGACATGCACAGAGCTCAGCGATGCTCTGATCTGGAACAGGGCAGCGTAAATCTGATGGATTAGAGTAGGAAATGCCACAGTGATGGCACATTTCCCTATAGGAACAGGAAGGAAAGAAAGGGCCCCATTTCGGGAGAAAAAAAACCACCCCCAAACACCCTACTGCTGCTGCCTGGTTACAAGTAATTCCTAAAATTTCTGCCTCTGGAAGAGGCTGGTACATTTGCTGACGTTTTTTGCCTGTTATTTTTGAGGAGGTGTTTTCCTTTGTGTTTTCAGCTGTTGGGAATTACAGCTCCTGTGTCTGCAGGCAGTCCCTGCTCCCACAGTGAGCTCTGTGTGAGGGGCCTCTCCAGGGACAAAGAGCCACTTTCTGGGGAGATGCCTCAGTTTCCCTTTTCCTGAAATGACCCCTCTAAGCACAAGGTGCAGACATGCTCTGGGAAGTTTTCAGGAAGGGAAGGAGGGAATCATCCACGTGATTTGAAGGTGTTTCTTACTGGAAATTGAAGCACCAGAACTGCAGTGTGAGATTTTTCTTGAAGAAAAATGGGTGGGCAGCAGAAGCCAGCAGGTGTTGGTGGATTTTGCTTCAAGATCACAAGCCCTTTCTTCTCTCATGTGGGGCAAAGGCGACCTGCTGTGGACCCGAGTCAGGTGCAAGCGTGCCAGTTCAAAAATCCAGAGGAATATTTTCTCTAACTGGGATGAGGTTGTGAACAGGAACAGACCGACATTGCTGGTTATCAAGGAGGCCTTGAACTCATTGAGGGGTGGGCAATGGATGGTATGATGGAGGGAAGACCAAGGCCCTACTCCAGTTTGTGTTTATGGCCTCAAAGCAATTTTTTTATCAGGAGTAAAAGCTCAACCTGCCACTGTTGAATCATTCCTTTCCATAACTTTGTCTTGTTACTGGTATCTTCAGTCATTGTTATGGTGAGAGATGCTGCAAGGTGCTATTTGACATGCCCTTTGTGTCATCTGGAGGGGCTTTTTTCTACAAAAGCACTATTGGATGTAATAAATAGTGTTAAATGGGCTAATGAAAGGGCCATGTGCCTCTGCCTTGGAAAAATTCCAAACCAAAGCAGTGGGAATGACCTGAGGTCCAGCAAGCATGACCCACCAGGAAAGACCAGCAGAACTGGGCTTGTTTAGTATAGGGAAGAGATGACCAAAGGACACCTGTTAACATGTGCAGAGATGTCTGTGGCAGCTTCCCTGGGAATGGTACAACGCTCGCAAGCTTAGCTCTTTAATACAAGTCTTTACTAAGGCACCAGCCCAGTTCGTGGTGGTCCCAGTATAGAGACCTCCTTTGGGTAAGAGGAATCCTATTTCTTGTGTCTTCTTCTAGGGCAGGGATGTGCGATCAGTGTCCCTGACCTCTGTAATACAGAGTTAGAGCCACAGCAGCAGCGGCCGGGGCAACCAGAGGATCACCCCACGGTGCTAGAGCCACAGGTTAATCCCATGGCTGTAACACAACCTAAGTGGCACTGTCTTTGGGGCAAATTCCACTGGCTTCTTTAAAGCAAAAATCCAGCCTGCTGTGGTTGCTAAACTGGGCTCTGCTTCTTTGGGTGTCTTTCCATTTTCCAAGAAAAATAAACCGCAGGCTCTGTATTTTTAGCTATGCCATCTGATCGCAGCTCGTCATATATCAGTCCCCCTACTGTGAGTCAAGACGCTGAGCTCCGCTGCTGAACTCCCTTGGGCAAGCACCAGTGGCTTGAGCCATCCCGAGGGTATTAATAAATCAGTGCGTTTCAAATAATCATCCACTGCCCTAGGTGAGCTGCTCGCGAGGAACCATACCATGGGGGTTTATTACTGCGAGTGTCTTAGTAGCGTTGCTTCTCTGGGTGAACTTAATACTTGTCGTGGGTGGGAGACGAACAGCCCTGGTATGAGAAGGACCTAATCTGGGCAGAGGCCAGAGGCAGCACGACTCCCTCTCCTTTCCCTCTCCTGCCAGTGACTCTGATTACTAACATCTGCCCCTTGCTATTTCAGTCCTGGGTGTCCTCTGAGGCGGCTGCCGCTCGGGATGAACTTTATGGTGGCTTCCCGCAACAGTGGGATGTGACAACCATCTCTCCTTCTGCTGCTGACCTGAACCTGCATTGCTGGGGTGGGAAACGCATAGGGACTACTCCCTTCATTGCCAAACCCCTTTGTGGGTGGTGGGAGAAGGGGTAGCTTGGGGACAGCATGTTTCCCAGGGCTAAACCCTATGTAACCCTACCCTGTGCAACCCTGCTCCACACAACCCTGCTCCACAACGCAGCCCTGGACCCATTTGGAAAGTATCTTCTCAACCTACCTTGCACAACAGTCTCCACAAACGTGGAGTTATTGGTGTATTATGTATCTCTGTTCCTCCCTGACTCACTCCAGCCTTCACAAGTCTGTGTCTTTAACAGCAGCGCAGCCTGAGGACAATTTTTTGTGTGTTTGATCAAAGCAGCAGGAAGCCTTGAGGCTGGTGCGTGAAAAATGGGCTAGCTGGTTCCTGAAAGTTTATTTGTTGAGCTGCTTCATCACTCTAATGACAATCAATTTATCCACATAATTGGTAGCTGGAGACAGCAAAACGCGGCTTGGCAGCCTGGATTTTTCTCAGAGATGTATTGCTTGGCATATTCAACTAAGACACAGGAGCCAGCCTGGCTGCTGGGGGACTGTGACTCTGTGAGCACCAAGGAGGTGAAACCTGGCATGATGACCCAGCTCTTTCTCTCCACCCTGCCAGAAGAAGGACCCTTAGGGTGAAGATGAAATTGCACCTGGCTAAATGTCCTGCTAATAAGCCTGCTAATGCATTGGCCTCCCTTCTGAGGTGGGTAATGACTAGGGGAAGGTGTTCTCCATGTGTTCAGTTTGCACTGCCTGTTGGCTGGCTCCTGGAGAGTGGACAGACCAGCAGGACGGTGCTCAGATACCCCATGAAGAGGAGGATCTGGTTGCAGAGTGCAGTCTGTGCCCACCACTCCTCCATGTAAGCCATCCACCAGCAGCCCTCTGCACCTGGATGCTAGAAACACCTTTTTCGTGTCATACAAGAAGTTGATCATTCTGCTGAGCTGGCCTCAGTGTCCTCTCCTGTGGTGCCCAGGTACCCACTTTACTACATCCTTCTGGGTTTGTCACTCTGAGTCACCCTGGTAGGGTCCTGTGGTGGTTTCTTGTGTGGGTCCACGTGCTCTGAGATCATTTATTAAGGTGCCATTTCACCTTGCTAATGAGCTACTCTAATGAAGGTCTTTGCAACTGTTTGTAGCTCTGGACAAAACAGATTTTCGGCAAATCTCTACAGCATCATAGAACCATAGAACGGTTTGAGTAGGAAGAGATGTTAAAGATCATCTCGTTCCCTTTGAGGGTTACTCAAAGCCCCATCCAGCCTGGCCTTGAACCCTTCCAGGGATAGGGCATCCACAGCTTCTCTGGGCAACCTGTTCCAGTGTCTCACCACCTCAAGAGTAAAGAATTTCTTCCTAATATCTAGTCTAAATTTCCCCTCTTTCAGCCTAAAACCATTACCCCTTGTCCAATCATTCCACTTCCTCATAGAGTCCCTCCCTAGCCTCATCCATGAGGCCAGAGCCTACTTGTGATAGCTTCTCTGTGGGGCAGCTCTCCAAAGAGACCCAAATCCATCTCTCCAGGTATCCCATAGAGAGGGCTGACAACCTCAGTGCATGCAAGGATTGGGAGCCATCTACTGGACCATCAGATCAGGAGCCATACCCCATGTTTCTTAACCTTAGGGGCATTTCCCAGAGCCCCATCTTTTTGGCAAGTATTTTTAGTGAAGGTGGATGGAGCCATGAAGAGGAGGGGACATTTGACAGTAAATCTTTTCCACCAGTGTGGAAGAAATCATCCTTTCTGTTGTGTGATAATGGCTGTGGTGGTGCTTCTCAGGCTGTGACAGATGAGATGCACGTCTTTTATGAATTATGCATAAGACGTAATAAAGAATTCAGTTCCTCTGTGTCTATACACTAATGGCATATTGATCCTGGTAAATATCATGCTGAGATTGAACAGCAGCATCCCTGGCTAGTGTCATCCTGGCAGGTGACACCGTTTCTTTGGGTGTCACAGCCAAGCTCAGCCTAGTCCCGTCTGACCCACACAGCTTTACTCATCTGGCTGGGGGCTTCACTTTTCTATTCCCCAGATTCAGCCTTCACCTCAGCACAATTACTCCCGACTCTGGATTTTGTCATGCTCAGCTGGACTTGGCTGTGCCTCTCTAGGACTTACTGGATGGGAAGAGCTGGATTTGCTCGGGTATCCTTAATAATTCACTTTCAGCAGGAGCAAAAATCTGCAGCTAAAAGCTACAAATTCAAATGCAAGTATGAAAAGCAGAGGAGAGGTAAAAGAGAGAGCAAGAAGGGATGGGCAGAGTCCTTACAATGTTTACAGATGGGTTTGTTAAGAAGCAGCAGACGTTCCTTGGAACACTGTAGACTTTCCCTTAGATGTCACAGGAGGTTCGCTAACACGCACGTTTAGGTGATATATTGTCTCACCTCCCCCTAAACCTAACAACTGGGCATTGACAGAAACCTGCCCTAACAGTCCGTGGGGTAAAGGGAAGTCCAAACGACGTGCGCTGTGTGTGTTTGTCAGAGCTTTACTCCCCTGGGGGAATTTTTTGGCTCCCGCTTTAAAAAGGCTCTGGAATTTGGATGGCTCCGTTTTCAGATGTCAGGACTCGCATCTCCTTAAAGGGGGAAGTTTCCCCCCGACATAGGGAGCACCTGCCTGCTAAACATCCCTCTTTACCTGCCTCCGCCCCATCAAGCGCAGACAGCCAAAATCCCACAGCCCTTCTGATGAGGTGGAGGGCAGGACTCGGACTTCCCCCCGTGAAGGGGGACCCAGCCCACGTCCCCGTGGGAACCACGTCATCCCCAGGGCACGATGCACGTAAGGGGGGAGCAGAGCCGTGGCGGGGGTGTACGTGCATGTGGTGGGATTTATTGCTCCGTGCGGCAGCCTCCCCCGTTCTGCTTTACTCTGCCTCCAGGAGAACGTGCCATGAGAGATGTTTCATGTACAATTCCTTCTCTGGCCTTTGCCTCCTTCAAAACGGGGGAAGGAAGACTCGTAGGGTGCTTTTTGGCACTTTTATGCTCTGCAGGGAGGGGAAGAAATGGTTCCCTGTCTGTATTTTATCTCAAGGCACTGGGGACATGGGGAAGGAGGCTTGAGGAGAAGGAGGCAAAATGCGCTGAACTCGATTGATTAATAAAGTGGTGGCTCAATTGCACTGCTAAGTTGCCACGTGTCCTTGTAAGAAAGAAGGAGGGGAAGGAGGGAATTTTCTCTCTAATTGTGGGTTGGCAGAGATTTCTGAGCACGATGGAGATAGACAGAAAAGAGATTAATAAAGAGATTTCCATCAAAAGCAGGCTTCTGCCCTCACTTGTGCCAGCAGATGCTGCATGGACACGATGGGCATTTCTGCTTCCTTTTCCCCCCAGCTGCCCAGCTTTCCTCTGTCTCTGCTGAGGGATGGATTTACAGAGTGAGGGCAGATGCAGCAGTGCAGCTAATCATGGGTGACAGGGGCATTTGCCCCGGTGGTTTTCAATTGGGACTGTCACGCGCATGTAATAGGGATTAAACTTGTACGTCCACTCTCTTTCCTATTTGAATGGGGTAGGGGAGGGAGGAGAAAGTTTTAGCTTTGCTGAAGGACCTGCCACATCAGGAAAAGGGCTGGCTTTTTTTTTTTTTTTTTTTTCTGAAGAAGAGAAATTGGCCCTGGAATGTGAGAAATGCCAGAGAAAAGGTGCCTCGTGTCACCAAAACACAGCTGAAATGAGTCTGAAGAGCCGCGCTGGCAATTCATCACACTCTGCCACTGAGTGTAGTTTGTGCAAACGACAGGAGATGCTCTCTGCATGATGTGCTGTGGCCAGACACGTCTCAGCTGGCAGCCAGCAGAGCCATTCATCCCTCTCACCCACACCAGCTCTGGCCTGGATGCCACCCCTCCTCCATATAGCACCCAAAGTAAGGACATTTCCATACTGTTTCCCTGGGGAAAGTCTTCTGCTTCCAAACTGTATATTGTGAAGCTCATTTTGAGCTTTCTCTGACCACTTTTTTTCATGAGCTGGGTCTAAGAGCTTTGTGCCTTTATACAGGGACACTTGCAGGATGTGTACGTGTAGATGTAGCTAGCCTTGACAGAGGTAGTCAGTATATGGAGGTATACCAGTAATATTCAATTTTCCATGCAGAATTCCTTGGGCAGCTCTGCCCACAGCTTTTTATCTATAGACATAGAATCATAGAATCATAGAATCGTCTAGGTTGGAAGAGACCTTAAAGATCACCTAGTCCAATCATCAACCTAACTCTGACAAAAAAGTAAATAAGAAATAGGAAATAAAAATTACTAAACCATATTCCTGAGGACCACGTCTACCCATCTTTTGAACATGTATGTATCCTCATCCACACATTGCTGACTGAGATAACGGACCAGCACAAATGCACTCTGGCAGCCAAATGGACCAGTTCAGTATCTAGAAACACCCACATTTCCCTCAATGAGACGTTCTCTTCTTTTGCCCCAGCCTTAAATGCTCCGAACCTCCTCTACCTCTACAACCCCCTGCATGGGAGACCCTCCTCTCCCTCCTCTCCCTCTCCACGCTGTTCCCACCTGCCTGGAGCCAAACTGAATCCAAACTCATGTGCTTCCTTCCCTCTCCACCCAGCTTGCGAGATCTCCCATCCCCATCCGTATGCTTCCAACCTCTCCGGTACCGGAGCACGCTGCAGCTGGAGAAGCTCCCTCCCTCCCTCTCCCCCCTCGCTGCCTTTCCCAGCCCGAAGCACATCCCAGCTGGTACTTACGCAGCCTGAATGAGAAACCTCAGCTGCCGATCCCTGAGCCCGCTCCCAGATTCCTCCACCGACTGACCGTGCCTCTTGCTCGCTCGCTCCCCAGCCCTCAGCCCCGGCGCGGGGATGATACAGGAACCAGACCTCTTTGGTTTACTTTTACGTTGACGTCAGTGTCTTTCCTAGCCTCCACAGCTCGTTTTGGTAAAAGGATGTCTTCGGGATAGAGGGGAGGGGTCGGAAAGGGAGAGGAGTGAGGATGAGCTGGAGATGAGCTTTTGTGATGTGGGCAGCCAGGGGTGGGAGATCTTTGGGGCTAACACTGAAAGAAGGGGTGCTTAAGGAGCACACCTTGACCCTGGGTGTAGGTCATCACCTGGACAGGGGTATGTTGGAGGCCCAACCCTCGCATCTGCACAGAGAACTGCTTTCCCATCTGCCCCCACCACCCCAACTGGGACACCCTGCCTTCCCCTCACGTTTGGTGGCTGTTTATACCTGGGTGCTGGTTCAAGGGGAGAGAGAATGTTGAAGGATCGTGGGAGGTCTGTTGCCCCTACACAATGCCACAAAACCACAGCTGCCTTGTTGTGCTGCCTCTGTGCCCAGGCCAGGGCCAGTGTCTGTGTCCAAGGAAATACGGAGATGCCAGTTTGAGTTGCTTTTACCATCTCAAAGGATGGCCTTAAAGACATGGACTCCATGGACCATGAAGTTGTAGATACGTGTGCACCTGAACATGCCTCTTGATGCATTCAGATCAGCCTTTTACAGGCTTACAGGTTGCAGCATCCAGAATTCAGATTCAAGGACCTAAATAACTCACCTCTCCCTTGACCCTTGTAAGGTTGGAGAGCGCTTTTCTCCTGTGGAGATCCTGCTCTGTCAGGATAAGGCTCCGATTTTATCCTGGATTTTTTGCTGCACGGTGTCCACATCCATCTCGAGCCTTGTGCACCTACTGTGCATGGATGTGTTTTTGGGGCATGCACAGGATCAGTGCTTGCGAGGAGTTTGGAGAACACCAGCAGAAAGTGCAACCTGTTAGTACAATGGTTAATGCTGCATTATTCAGGGGAGATTAATCACACCTGTGTTTAGGGTGATTTTCTGGCTGGGAGTAAAGACAGATTTCTTTGTGTGGCCAAACAACTTCCAGGAATTACAACGTAAGGCTTTCGTGACCTAAATGCTGATAGTTTTCTATTAGGTTCCTGCGTATTCGTTCACTTGAGTAGCGTGATGCAAACACTTGAGCACTCGGATGTTATAGCCCTGTGTAAGGGCAAATATGGAGCTTGCCCCAGTGCCGTTGCACAACAGCAATTAAACCTGTGCCCTCTCTGGTCATGGATCACCTTTCTATGATGCATTTTGTCCAGCTCATAACACAACTGGTCTGTCATCTGTTATTAGACCACCTGTATGACACCTTGATCCAAAGCATTCATTACAAGCTCTGAGGAGCCAAGCGCTGAGATTAGTCTGTATGAATCCAGGCACCAGTGCCCATAAACATCCCCAACCACCTGATGATATTGGTGTAATAATTGGTTGACCCTGGGAAACTGTAGTAATAAAACCTCGCAGGGAGCAGGGATTATTGACAAAGAAGCATCACCAGATACCATTAGAATGACTGGGCTGTACTGGCTTATTTGAAACAGTAGTGAGAAAGTAGTTTTTGACCCCAGTGTACTATCACTACAGAGAAGACACATAGGAAGGGAAAGCTCTTGGGTTGTTCAGCACATCCGTGGCAGAGCCAAGTAATAAGTCTGGTTTCTTGGCCATTGGATGACATAGTCTCCATCATAAATAACACTGAAGTCTCAAAGATTCCTGGTGTCCTTGTCAGAACCATTACATTGTTCATGGCTGAAGAAAGACAGAGTCTTATAAAAACCAGAAAAAGAGGTCCTTGTAAATCACCATGTCTATACTTAGAAATGTGTTAAACCTTCTAAGCTCCATTTCAGAGCACATAAAGTTTTTTTTTTTTAATTTTTCCAAGTTGAAAAATCCATCCAAAGGTCAGTCAGAAACAGGAATAAAACTGTCTTTGAAATCTCAAGCTGGTGTAATAGCATTTTTGGCAGTAAATGATAAACTTGAACAGTTGAGGTTTACATGGCAGATGAAGCGAACACGTATTTGTCTATACATTAAACGACCCAGCAGTGGCCCTTTTTCATTTCTTCTCCCAACCTATCAGACTATTTATAGATTTTTACTACAAATGGACCTCCTGAGCAGAAGGCAGCAAATCAACTAGTTCTGAAGAAAATGTCACAATGGAGCTGTGCCCATAAGCCATCATTCCTGGGCAGGAGTCCCATTTTAATGATAACCTCCCAGGTAGCAGGAATATTAACTCTTCAGTTGCCTGGCAGGGCTTTTTACAGTCTTTCCCAGCTTTTGGAGGGCCTGAAGAGTTGTTCAGGGAGATCCTATGATCATGAAGGTGTTAGATTGAAAGGAAATTGTGGCGTATCCTGGCCAGAGCTTTTGGAGATGTCTGGGGAGCGAGGTCCACCAGACACTATGCAGAGTAGACCCAGCTGAAGGGACTTAGGGGCTGTGTATTCAGAGCTCTCAATTTGAAAGAAAAACCGAGGCAGTCCTTGATGGATGGATGGTGATAATACCCATGGATGGCAGAGATTTGAGGTCTCTTCTCTGTCATGCCTCACAGTCAGGAAGCTCTTGTTGGAGAACTGCATTGCAGTCCTCAGTCTGTTAACTCTGGAGGAGTAAATTTAGGGTCTGTTATTTTGGAAATACCTTAATTTTCATTACAGTGAGGACTACCATGACATCTCTTCCATCACCAGAAGTTCAAACAAGCAGGTCTCAAGTCACTTGCCCACATGCAGATGCCATTTTAGAGGTGCTAACTTGGCCTCTGCTTGCTATTCTTTAATTACATGAGCTCACACATGCCTTAACTGAGTGCCGAAGGACAACTCCAATGGCTCAAGGTGCCACCAAGTGCAGAACCAAATTGAACCCCAGCACCCTCTCCCAAGACAGGTGGCCAGTGGCCTTGTCACTTGGCCAGATGACCAACTGAGGAGTGAACCAGGTCAGATTTCAGCCACTTTTACCTTCTCTTAAGCCTTCAAACAATGCCTAATCTGTGCTTTCAAATGTGTTTTTTCCTCTTGCCCCGGAAAAGCAGCTTTTTTGTGAATGAGAGCTGGTCCATCAGTAAGGGAAACAATGGCTCATAAAGACAGCATGGTTCCTTTGGGGCCCTGCCAGGAGTTATTATTTCTCCCAGTGCACTTTCGCCTGAGCTGAAGGTTTGATTCAGAGGCTGCCTTGTCCTTGCTTTGCTGCTCACAGACCTCTGTGGAAGGAGCTTCGGGGTGAGGATGGTGGGAACTCGGGCTGAGCTCACTTTGCTAAGAGCTTTACCTTTCCCTCCTTTCCCATTTTGCAGAAATTTAGGTATCAGAGCAGGGGAAAGCAAAACCGTATCCAAGGATTTTAGTTACAAAATGAACATGTGGCAGCAGTTACCTGGATTTTTTTTTTCCCTTTCTCAGTGACTAAGTGAATAAGCTGATTACAACCGATCTGCATCTTTACCCATCCTCTTCTCAAGGCAAAAAGTCTGTGATCTGGGCAAATCTCCAGAAGTCTTTAATCTATACCTACAAAAGCATTTTGCAATGTGAACATGCCACTATCTAAGGAGCATGTATGGTCGGGCAGCCTGGTCCCACGTGCTGCCTGGCTCTGTAATGGCACGGCTCCTGCTTTCTGTTGTGAAGGAATATGTGTTCCCTCCCTTCTAGGCTTGCCACAGTAAACAGAGCCCTGAGAAATCACCCTTCTAACACCAATAAAAATCTGTTCTTTTAAATGTTTTAAGGCAGTCTGTTTTTGAGCTATTTCTGGGAGCTCTGGCCTGTGTAAAATTCCATGCCCATTTCAAATACTATTTCTAAATTTCTTCCATCATCTTGCTCTTCCATTCTGGCTAATATTAAGATTAAAAATATAAATAAAAACCCAATAACGATGTCCTGTACTGCCCAAAGTATCTCAGACAAACTGGCAAAGCACAGTGATTTTAAGGCTCAGTGGCCCAACCTTCAGAGCCCTTAAGGCTTAACTTTCCATTAGTCAACAGGACAACTCATATAGGTCTTAGTTCAGTTGGTCAGAGAAGGACATACATAAGTAATGGACTGATTTGCAAATGGCAGATCATCTTGTGCTTTTCCATGGTTTAACCTTTAATGGAGGAGGTCAGGTTCTTGAGGGAACCACCTGCATCATTCCTTGCACTGCAATAGGACGGGTGCCCCACGGCATAGCAGCAACGCCAACACCAGCTGATGTGCAGAGCTGTTCCCAACCCTGACAGGAGTTAGAACAAGCTGTGCACCGTGGAAATGCCAGTTTGATGCAAAGCTGGTGTTTTGTGCACTTGCACCGTGGCTACTTGGTGTGAGTTTGACAGGTAAAATGCAATTTCTCCGTGGGTATGTAACCAGAGCTGACTATCTTTCACAAGAAGGACATTGGACATATTAGAGCGGGTCCAGAGGAGGCCACGAAGATGATATAGAGGCCTGGAGCACCTCTCCTATGAAGACAGGCTGAGAGAGTTGGGGTTGTTCAGCCTGGAGAAGAGAAGGCTCTGGGGAGACCTTATAGTGGCCTTCCAGTACCTAAAGGGGGGCTACAAGAAACCTGGAGAGGGACAAAGGAAATGGGCACAAACTTGAACATAAGAAGTTCCACCTAAACATGAGGAGGAACTTCTTTACTTTGAGGGTGGCAGAGCACTGGAACAGGCTACCCAAAGAGGTGGTGGAGTATCTGTCTCTGGAGTCATTCAAAACCTGCCTGGACACCTTCCTGTGCAACCTGCTCTATGTAGACCTGCTTTAGCAGGGAGGTTGGACCAGATGATCTCCAGAGGTCCCTTCCAATCCCATATCATTCTGTGATTCTGTGACTTTTTACAAGGGCATGTAGGGACAGGACGAGGGATAATGGCTTCAAGCTGAAATATGGTAGGTTTAGATTAGATATTAGGAAGAAACTTTTCACTCTGGAGGTGGTGAGACATGGGCTTAGGTTGCCCAGGGAAGCTGTGGATGCCCCATCCCTGGAGATGTTCAAGGCCAGGCTGGATGGGGCTTTGAGCAACCTGGTCTGGTGGGAGGTGTCCCTGCCCACGGTAGGGGACTTAGAACTAGATGGTCTTTAAGGTCACTTCCAACCCAAACCATTCTATGATTCTATCATCTTTGGTAATATATGAACTTTGATATCAGAGGGACTTACCTATCCCAAAGCAGAAAAAAGTCGGGAGAAATAGGTATTCCCTTTAATTTCCAGCCACACTGATTCAAGCCCTGCCCTACCCTGCTCTAATTGTGTCCTTGTCCATTGGCCAGATTGCTCTAAGGGCATAGTGAACTCAAAGATTTGTGGCTGGAATGAATTGAGATGTTTGTAAAGAAAATAACACTCTTGTTTTATTTAAAGTAGTTCAGCCAATGGAGGGATAGCCAGGAATTTACTTCAGTAGAGTCAGCTTGCTGATGTTAGACTCCTGGGCAACCTCAACTTGTTGATGAATAATGGTGTAAACAATTTGAGCACTAATGGTGGAGTCAAAGGACTTAATCTTTTCTGGCTAATTCTACTCCTGTTGAAATTGGTGGGAGTTCTGCCTTTGGGTCCTTCAGCTTCTAGGCAGGGCCTTCAATATGAATTATGGGAGGCAATGTATCGTGTACCATGACATGAATACAGGAGTTGTCACAGGACATGAGATGTAATATCTTTTCCTTGGCTTCCCTAGAGTAGTAATTTTGGATAAAAGAGTTTATCAAAACTATTTGTGAAAAAAACAACCAACCAATATCTGAGCTGGAGCCCAAATGATTTTGACTGATTTTCTACATAGCATCAGGTGGTTCATGGTTGAATGCTCCTCCTCCCACAAGCAGGGGTATGCATATCTGCAGGCTGGCCTTGTCTACACCCAGATCAGGGGATGGCAGCATTCTGCCTTGGAAAGGAAGTTTTCTGGGCTCTTCCCTGAACTACAGTTTAAAATGATCTATCAAACCATTGGTGGAGTCGCCATCCCTGGAGTTATTTAAAAGACAGGTAGATGTGATGCTTGGGGAGATAATTTAGTGGTGGTTTTGGCAGTGTTACGTTGATGGTTTGACTCGATGATTTTAAAGGTCCCTTCCAAACTAGACGATTCTAGGATTCTATGATTCTAAGCCTTTGTATGCATATGCCAAGCCATTAACATCCCATGTGCTACGTGCAAGTGATATGTTCCTAGAGACAAACCGACTTCTGAATCTGATTCTGAATCAGGCAGGAAGTTCCTTCTGATGATGCAAAATAGCCTAAAAGAGGATGCAATTTTAATTTATTTTTTTTTAATGTCTGCTCTGGCATGGAGCAAATAAAGTTATGAACAGAGAAGGCCAAGAGGATCTGGTAGCAGTGCCAAAGTTACCACTCTCAGGTGACTGTTCCCCACGCTGGAGGACACATCCTCCTGAGAAAACCTGGCAGAACCCACTTCTGCTGGCTTTTGAGCTGAACTGCAGGACCTTGCACTGAAATAGATGGGGCAGGTTACCACGAGAGGCTGCTGTGTGGAATCACTTTGCAGAAGGTGGTGACAAATGTCCACCCTCTCTGAAATTGTCTCTGTTGTCTATGGGTGAGCAGGAGTCATGCCTAAGGATGGGGTGCTGTTGCTTCCCTCTGCTTTGGCCAGAGCTCTGCAATCATTGCACTGTCCCCTCCCACCCAGCCACACATTTCTCCTGCCCTATCTGCACTGGGAAAATGCTGAAGTCGGTTCCTGGGAACTGACTCAGAGAAGTGATATGAAAGGGTCTTGGAAAAATGAAACATGGCTTAATCCCATGCTGGACCAGTTCCCTGACTAGCCTTTCTGCATAAAAGTAGTGTAGGAGCTCACGTGTGCTAGGAAGGTCATGGTGGGTGAAGCAAAACTGGTCCTCACTGCAACAGCATGGATTTTGCGTTGATTGGAGATGACCACAATGGTCAGCCGTTGTTAAGGTCACAGTCCCATGAGTCACTGCCTTTCTGGGCCCAGAAAATGCATCTTTTTCTGATTGTGCACTTGGCCTCTAACATCACTGTCTGCACTGTTGTACCAGGCTGTTGGAGGGGCTATGTTGTGTAAGCTTGGCTGATGTGACTCGCATAACTGGAGGTACCCATCAAACTGCCTTCAGCCTCAAGCACTTCAAGAAGATATACGAACACAAAAGGAAGCAGTAAAATGTTGAAGGAATAGCTAGTTCATTGGTATATTTTACAGATTGTTCATTTGCACTCTCTGAAGACTTTCTGTGTGCTTGAGCAATGAAGCCAAGGTCTTTCCTTTAGGAGCTTATCAGAAACAGCCCACGTTTCATTCCTGGAAGTGATTACAGGCCTGTTATTGATTTGTTCCTACTGATGGTGTTGGGAGCTGTTGGCAAAGGGCAGTGGATGTAAAAACGGGGGGAAAGAAGTAGATCTCAGCAACATATTGTTTTGCTTCCATGCACCCAATGGCTGTGTGGGTCACAGATTAATGGGAAAGTCATATTAATTATCTTTGGCTACTGGCACAGCTCTGAGGCAAAGCTGTATCAAGTGTTGATGAACAAATGGAGGTTGTGCAGTTGCTCTGTGCTGTTATTGGAAATGGCCTCCAGCTCTGAGATCTTCTGATCGCTTTCGGTAGGACATGATGGCATACACATGCCCTTCCATTTAGATTACATTTGCAATGACCTGCTTTTTATGTCTTTGATCTAATTAGGACTGTTTCGATACCCCATTATTTGGAAGAGTCTGTATTTGGAAGTGAAGTTCTGATCTGCTTTGTTCTTAGTTTCAGTTAATTACTCAGTCAAAAGGACTCCTAAATCTCCTTCCAAGATATTCTTGGTCTTTGAAGTGCTATAACAACACCTGCAGTCCCTGCCTATGACAGTTTAGTAAATGCATCTGGCAAGTGAACCGGCAGGTCCCCTTCACACAGCGACCTTCTTGGCAGCATCTCAAGACATGACCACCTGTAGAGATTCATCACCCACCCAAGAGGTGGGCTTGTGTGTGGGGATGTTGATGAACTGGCACGTGATAGCTTGCTAGGTAGAACCATACCCATGTGGGCTCTATCTAAACTCACCTTTCCTCCTGAAGGGCAGAGCCCATGGGCAATTTCTTTATGTTATGCAATTTCTGTCATTCTTCTGAAGAGTCAGCCAGCCTGCAGTGGACAGGATACATAGGAATTGTGAGGCATCTTCTGCCAGCCCTGGTCAGGAGGACATGCATACGGCAGAGCAAGGTGGAAGCTTTTAAGAGAAAGGAAAATCTCTGGAGATCTTCACCTGAAACCAATCTGGAAGGACCAAATGCTGGATGCACAGAGTCTGAGAAACTGCTGGATTGCCTTTTGAACAGGGACAAAAGATGGGAGGGACTGAGATACAACCTTTCCCGGGGTGCCTGCAAGGGCAGATGTAGACTCAGTTGAAGAGAAAACAGTCTAGAGGGGTAACCTGATGTGGACCCTCATGGTGCTGGGTCTGTTTGCTGCAGAACCAGTGCGCCCTAATCCTTTCCAGCTGCCTCTGCTACTCTTCCCCTCTCCCTCCTACGCAGAGGTAGAGTTAAATAGTTATTTTCCAGCCTTGACATTGGCATAAGACACACTGACATGGATGCATGACTGATGAAGGAGATCCTACCCATCTGAGAGTGTGTTTGCTCCAAGAGAGGACATAAGGAAGCAGAGGCTACCTCTGGTTTGATGCTTATCATCTCCTCTCCTGGCTTTGGCGGTTCAGCAAAGATGAAGCGTTCTCACCCAGATTTCTCCAGAGCCTAGAAAACAGCGTGATCTTGGGGGTGTCTGTGGAAAGAGGAGTGTGACGTTTCCAGCTCCAGCCTGTGCTTGCACTGGACATGCTGTATCTTTGACTGGGTTTTGTGTTCTGGCCAATGTGTTTGCTGCAGAGGGCTGCTGCAAGGGCAGCATACCAAGGGCTTGACTCACCACTTGTTTTGTTTTTTTTTTGGGGTCCCCATCCAATAGAGTCGGGGTGCTTGGCTAGCCTGAGGTCACCTCCTGAGGCAGTCAGATACTGCAGAGCAGTGCAAAAGCCTTCATTTCACATGTGGAAAATGGATTTCTGCGGAAGGCAAGCCACTATCCGGTCCCAAATCACACGTCTCTATCTGCCTTCCACAGATAAAGTCCTCTTCTCTGAAGGAGGCCAAGCATGGTGCGTGTTGCCTTCTCCCTCTCATCCATCAATCCTGCTCTGCCCTGAAGCAAAAAGACTGATAACCTTCTCTGAAGGGAACAATCTGAATCACTTGAGGATGAGTCAGGTTTGGATGGTTTCCCCACAGGCAGGCTTGGCAGTGGGCCTAGCACCCTTGCGAAAGGATTAGCCAGCTCTATCTGATCACAGCTAGTGGGAGAAGAGTTCTTCTCAGAGTGGCTCATGTTTCCAGACTGGAGCCAACCATGTTTTGTACAGCTGAAGGTATTTGGGGGAGGTACATCAAGTGCCAAGTACAATGACCCTGGCAGTTTCCCTTGTGGATGGGGGTTCATTGGTTTTTGAGGAGGAGGTTGAGGTGAAGGGGGCCATGACAGTGTGTTAGGGGGAGCTTTGGGTAAGCTATTTTCTGTCATTTCCCTCCTCATCACTTCTTTGTGCATTTTCCACCACTGAGGGCTGTGACTTCCGGCTCTCTCCTCTGAGGTCAGTGAGAATTTTGAGATGGACACCAAAGGGAAGGAAGACCTGCCCATTTCTGGACTCTGAACAACCAAATGTGACAAGCTGACCCTGCAACTGTGATGGAGATGCTGGATTTGAGTGTATGAGAAGCTGGTCAAGCATGGTCAGGCACCAGTTACCTAACAGGAGCATTTAGTGGTATTTGAGATGTCCTTGGCCTGATCGATTGATTCAGAAGGTCGTGGACCTCCTGGGCATCCAAAACCTTCCATCACCAGAAGGACCTCTCAGACACTCTGGCATGAGACACTTTTCTATGGGCAATGGTTGGAGCCTGTAGAGGGTCTGGAGTGGAGGGCAGTGGCATTAGTAGAGTGAGACTGTTTGTGAAGACTGAACTAACGCACAGACTCATTATCTGAGACTGGGTGTCCTGATGTCTCAGCGTGTCCCTCCTGGTCAACTCCTTGTAGCTCTGTCAGGGAATCTGGGGTAGGATACTCTAGCTTTCCATGGGCAAGGGATCTATTTGGGGAATGCCAGATATATCTTCTTGGTATGTAATATCCTCCAGGTTAACACCCCTCCTGAGTGGAAGACAAGCACTAGATGCTCACATCAGGGGTCAGTACTTGCTCTTTGGACTCCTATTTCCTTGCTTAAGCTCTTCCACCTTCAAAGGAATTGAACCTTTGGGTTTAAAGACGAACTTTCCAGGAACTGTGTCAGGTAGGCCCTGCAGCAAACCCTGCTTACAAAACCTGCTCTTCCCCAGTCAGTCCTTGCTATGTAATTTCTATGGTCCCCATACCCAACAAACCCTTTGGGAATTCATCTCACCAGCTCCAGGGTGGGATTCAGCTCTGCATGGAGATTCAGACATGTAGGAATCTCTGTGTTTCCATGTGTACTAGGTGGCCCAGCTCCCATTTTACCCTGCAGAAAGCTAGTTGACAGCAACCAGCCAGAAAGGTCTTGATTCAGTTGCAAATGTCCAGGCTCCTAGCACTGTGTGAGATGCTCTCCAGCATCTCATTGGTCTCCAGCTGCTCACAGGGCATGGTTTTCCAAAACCCTGCCACACATTGTCTGTCCTAACCTTTTGATGTTCTCTGAAACATTCCCATCCCTGAGAAGCAGGGAAAAAACAACAGCCCAGGTCTCTCCAACTTTCCTCCAACTCTAAGAAGTAAAGGGACAGCACAGCCTGATCCACTTGTCCCCCCACTTTCCCCAGCTCTTCCAAGGGAACGCCGTGGCCTGTCCTTCCGCGGTGCTTCGTGACACCAGTTTCTCCGAAGGCAGCACAACCGCAGGGCAAAGGCGAGGCACATTCCTGATAGGACCAAGATAGCTTTTTCCCATAGCTCCCCGGCAGTGGGAACGGGGTGCTTTTTCAAAGGATTGCTGTGCCTAAAGTTAAAATAACAGGAGGAACAGAATGGGAGGTCCAAGCTGGATTATAGTACTCGGGGGCTTGATGCCTCCAAATTAAAAGAGAAGATGACAAAAAGATGCACTTTGGGGAGCTTCCAAAATATTTCTGCGACCACTTTGATACCTCTTCAGCCTCGCAGCACCAAGGGAGTAAATTTGCCTGATTCCAGCTTGTGCATACAATCTGAACTGCAGTTTTGTTTTTATTAACAGGGATTACCCAGGCCTGCAGTTTTGTTGTTGTTTCCAAATGATTTCTCCTGCTGTTGGGGTAGCTGGGTCCCTCTTCCTACCCCCCTGATGGAAGAACAATATTAATACAGGGTCTAAAGCACTTAAAATCACATGGGCTGAGTGTTGTTTTACAGCCTCGAAGCCCCAAGCTGTCTTTGTCCCTCTGATTTTTCCACAACTTCACAAGCCATGGAAAATCTTGTCTGTTTTCAACTTATAAATCTCCATCAGCTACAAAATTGCCTCTCATGAGAAAATAAATAGACAGGGTACTCTGGGGTTACTATGGTGTTGTAGGTGACAATCTTTGAAAGCTTTCACAAAGGATCCCATGCTGCCTGTAAGAGCAAGGAAAGGGGAAGATTGCTCTTTTTTTATTTTAAAGCTATATCTTGAAAAACAGGAACTCGTGCCAGGACAGTTTATTTTGGTTAAAGCCCAGTTGTCCTTCAATTCCCCTGAGACAAGACTGAACTTGAGGGCATGAAGCAGAAGAGAGAGGGGGGAGACCGAGTGTTTAGTCAATGCTCAGTCATCCTTGATGCTCAGGAGCATCAGCAACAGGGTTGGGTCAGGAGGAAAATGTTATCTTCTCCCTGCAGGTCCAGACAGCTATAGGCAATGAGGAGTACTGGGGACTTAAGTCACAGTTGAACTCCCTTGTCCAGCACCCTGATGTCACTGGAGCTCAGTCTTGAGGCTGTTTTGGCCTCACCTGTCCCACCATGGCTGAACTGGGAGGATGCCCAGGCTATGTCTGCACCAGTAAATGATACAGGAGCATCCCAAGAACCTGAATGTGATCTATAGAGTTAACTTAAACACAGGCTTACAGGGTGTGGTTGTGCTTTGGTCACATCAAAATGCCCTGTTGCATTGCTGTGGATTTAACTCTGCAGGGGTGGACCAATTGCCAAGGAAACAATGGAGGAATCCGACCACGACTGCAAATAAATACGAGCCCAGAGCGTGATATTTCAGGTCGGAAGGGACCTCTGCAGTCTCTAGCCCATTCTCCCAGCTTAAAGAAGCATCAGGGACATCCAGGGGATGCTTGGTGCTTGTTTTGTGGTGAAACACCAAGAAGGTACCTTATCGCAAGCACCCCTTGGGGAACTTAGCCTGGGGGAAAGCAAGGCTGTTCGTTGTGTCCTGGGACACACAGAGTCACCTCTGGTCAAACCACTGCTTCCTGATAGCACCCCCATGGAAGTGGTGATGCCAGTGGATGGGGATTTTCCCTTCACTCACCCTTTTGTTACTGGAGAAGGGCCTGTCAGAAGTGGGAATTGACAGAAGGAACAAACAGTCCCTGACTGGACTATTCTGCAAAGCCTCTGCGTTCATCTGATTCAAACCACAGATGAATGTGGAGCAGGGGCATTTTCCAAGTTACTCCAAGGGCTACCCAACTCAGGGTGGCTGCATGTCTCCTCTGGGCTTACAGAGGATCTGAAGCTTTATGGTCTGGATGTACATACACTGTACGAGAACAGAGGAAACAGGCATGAAATTTTTCCTCCAACTGCTCTCCCTGCCTCCAATACTTGTGCATTAAAGGTCTTCTGAGTTGCATGTGAGTTTTACAAATTTAGCAATCCTCAGTATATTTTTCTTCATGGCACCCCCAAAATGCTGTGGCAAGGATTTCCACAATTTGATCATACGTTACGTGAAGAACTGTCTTGCATTTGCTTTGTGTCTTCCTTGTGTTGGCTTGATCAAAGGCCTAGATTTTGCATTAAAAAAGAAAATCTCTGTACTCTTTCTGTGTCTCCTGCAGTTCTATAAATTTTTGTCAGCCCTCCTACTGCTCATCTTTTTTTTATAGCCTGAAAAATCCTGGCATGCAATTCATTCCTAACTTTCAGCTTGCTGAAACCTGAGATGATGCTTTCACGGCGCTCCTAAACCAAGATCTTGTTCCAGCCTATCATTTTAATCTGCATTTTGAAACCCCTCTTAAACCGTTTCCGATCCTTCCCATATGGAACAAGCAGCACAGCTTGATACCTTAGAGCAGCTAAATTTTCCATACAGAGAGATGTGATCACTTCGTGAAGAAACGGAAGTCATCTGAAATAAATGTCAATGGGAACATGTGGCGGTTAAATGTGAGCAGCAAAAGCAAAAACCACCCAAGCCCCATGAAGAGTGCATGTCATCTACTCCTTGTTCACCTGCCAGGGACGTGGAAAACGAGCAGCAATTCAGGGAGGCAGCATGGACTGTCAGACATGAAATCACACCCCGGGATTTCGGAGCCAAATCTCTGAAACTGCAAACTCCAGCTGTGCTTGTGACATCTGCAAACAGGAATCGCCCTGGCTAAACCCTTCTCCCCTGTTCCTCCCAGGAACACGGCTGTGCAATCATGGCTCTGGGGACTTCTGAAGTGTCTTCCATCCCTTTGAGGTCTTCTGGAGATTTGGACCAGCTGGCTTTGCACGGAGAGAGTGGAAAGCTTATCCTACAGGAAACTGGCTGGGATGGACACAGCTCAAAGCTACCATGACACGCAGTAGTGGAAAACATTGGAGGTAGCAAAACAGAAAGGGATGAACAAGAAATTGTAAAAAACCTTAGCTTATTTGGATCAGGAACCACCAGGGGCCCTTTTCCCCCTCTTGCTCAGACCCCTTTCTCTTTGCAATGTTTGCAATGATCACCTGCTCTGGTGGGGCTATGACGGTGGGTGTTGTGCCTGTCATCAACTGGAGTAACAGGATGGGGGGCAACTATGCAAAGATGAGGTTGTAGAGAGATTGGGGCTGGTGTCTTCTCCCAAGTAACAAGCAGCAGAACAAGAGAAAATGGCCTCAAGTTATATGTCAGGGGAAGGTTTACATTGGATATTAGTAAAAATTTCTTCACCGAAAGGGTTATCAAACTTTGGAACAGGCTGCCCAGGGAAGTGGTGGAATAGCCATCCCTGGAGGTATTTAAAAGATGGGTAGACATGGTGCTGAGGGGCATGGTTTAGTGGTAGTTTTGGCAGTCTTAATGGTTGGACTCAATGATCTTAAAGGTCTCATCTAACCTAGACAATTCTATGATTCTGTGCTTCCCCATCCCACTGGGCTTGTATGCCCCCTTGCTGGGTGCTCTCTTCCTCTCTGATCTGTTTGGAAAAGACATTTTACTTTTTCCTCTTCCAAAATTTCTGACCAGCTCGTTCCTACGCCACTCTTGTTTGTCCCTTCATGTTCCCTTGTTTTATTTTTATATTCAGGAGAATTAGTTGTTTGGAGAGAGCTGTTTGGAGTACCTGAAGCTCTGCATCATCTCATCTCTGCTCCACAGGCTTTTCTGTCCCAGGTGAGTTTTCCTTTCCATCATCTTCTCACCAGCCACAAGATTTTTTTTCTGGGAATTGCCTTCCTGATACTGCCATTCCCTTTTTGGCACACAGTTTCCTTGGTTGCAGAAGGAGCATTTTCAAGCTGGCTGTCATAGTCAGGGCTGATATACACTTGCCTGGAAATTGCTGGACAAAAAAAGGCTGCTGAGAAGGCAGATTGTCATTAGAGATCAAAATCTTGCCATCAAGGACATAAGCAGTAAAAAGCATGTGGTTTACTGGCTCTGAACTTAGCTACTGCACTCCTTTCTGTGCTTTTATTTTATTTTAATTTATTTTATTTTATTACACTTTTTCTCCCTAAATAAATCCTCAGCCTTTTTTTTTTTTTTTTCCAAACATTGAGAGCCTCACCTCCCAACATAAAACCAGTCATTCTGATTTTGCTGCAACTAGACAATAATGAATATTGTTGTCAGGATTAAATAGCCCCAGGGGATGGCTGGTCTATAGGGGCAAAATGGGAGAAAGGAAGGAAAATGGGAAAAGGCAAATTTTTCTGACTCAAAACAGTGGGGTGAGCTGAGAGTTAGGTCTCCCTTGACGCCACTGCCAGGGCAGGGGCTGGCTGAGAGGAGGATTTTGAAAAGAGCAGGGATGGAATTTCCAAGGATGGGATTGCCTTTGAGGATGTGGGTTTGAGGTCGTTGAAGAATCACCAGGTTTAGTCCATCTTACCCTGTATATGACTGCTGGATCCACTTCGCATGTAGCAGAACAAGGACGCTGGGGAGATCTGGGTGCTGAGGAGGGACAGGAGAATGGAAACAGATGGCATGCACCATAGGAAAGCATCTCCCAGGGAAATAGATGGACATGAAAAAATCAGCCATGAAGTCTAGAGGCAGAAATTAACCATAAAGAGATAGGTGGAAGAGGTGCAAATTTTACTCCATTATTTTGTTTTTGGTAAAAATTAAGGAGGAGCTCATTGCTTCTGTGGCTTATGCTGTCTGGGTACAAGAGCTTGAATCCCTGAGTGTTAGTGCCTGTGTGTTTCAATGCATTTGCAAATAGGAGCAGAAAGAGGAGGGTGAGTGAGGACACACCATCTCCATGGGCCTTGTGGAGCCAGGCACATAGCGGCAACCTCTGCATCCATAAACGGCTGCTGTGAAGGGAAGGATTGCTGGTTAGAAGAGATGGACAACCCTGTGGCATGGCCCTGACAGACACGAGGGAGCTGGGTGGTGGGGACGAACACGAGCGACTTGCTCAGGGAGGAGCTGGAGGCGGCTAAAAATAATTTCTGTCGCAAATGCTTTCGTAGAAGTGGTCCCACATCGGCACAAAGGGATGGTCTGGGTGCCTTCTAAAGGGCCGATCTTGCCCTATTTTTAGTCTGATTTCGTAAGGAAACGGGCATCTGTCCATCTTTCCCTATGATCCTCACTGCTCTAACTTTTCGGTCTTTCGGCCACCTGGAACTAAACGTGACCAAGGATTGGAGACCTCAAAGGGAAAGCCTTCTGGCACGTTTCTTCGTGCTCAAAGGTGAATGTCCATGTTGAGAGAGGCTCCTATACCATAGCCCGCTGTCCATCCTGCAGACATCAGGGATGCATTGTCTGGCCCATCTGCTCTGCTGCACGTACCATCATTTTGGGACATGGGAATGAGCAGGGGTTGCTGCATGGGGGAAGAGACGTGCTTTTGGATGTGGATGGCATCTGTGATGTTTCAGGTGGTGGGGTATGGCATGGGATGGAAGCACAGAGGAACCGGTGTTGCGTGGGCAGCACTGTGGGACATGGTGGGTCTGTGACCTGCCTCTGGGCAGGGGATCGGGCGAGCAAACAGAGCTGGTGGCCAAGCATATAAAAAGGCACTTTTTGGCATTGGCTTTCCCAGTGCAGGAAATGTGAGGAAATGCAAAGTTCCCATATAAGGAAGGGCAGGAGAGGAGCCATGAATCACGGCAGGGCAGTGAGCTGGAGAAGGAGCACAGGGCACCCTGGCTGGAGAGGTTGAGCTGGGAGGAGCCCCGGTCATCCTGTAGCAGTGCAAGATGCCTTTGGCCTTCTGCAGCCTGGGAGAAGCCACATGCATGGAGCTGAGGGTGAAGCTGAGGGTGTGGGAAGGGCAAAGCCCCTTGCAGCCCCTTGGGTGGGATCATAGGCCTGCCTGCTCCTGGGAACAGCTGAAGGATGGCTGCTGCGTCCAGCATCCACAAACATGGCCATGCTCCTTTGTGTTTCACAGAATCAGAGAGTCACAGAATGACATGGGGTTGGAAGAGACCTCTGGAGATCATCTAGTCCAACCTCCTGCCAAAGCAGGTCCACCCAGAGCAGGTTACACAGGAACTTGTGCAGGTGGGTTTTGAATGTCTACAGAGAAGAAGATTCCATGACCTCCCTGGTCAGCCTATTCCAGTGCTCTGTCACCCTCAAAGGAAAGAAGTTCCTCCTCATATTTAGGTGGAACTTCTTATATTCAAGTTTGTACCCATTTCTTCTTGTTCTATCCCTGGACACCACTGAAAGAAGACTGGCCCCATCCCCTTGACACCCACCTTTTAAGTATTTATAGGCATTGATCAGATCCCCCCTCAGCCTTCTCTTCTCTAGACTAAAAAGACCCAAGTCCCTCAACCTCTCCTTGTAAGGGAGATGCTCCAAGCCCCTAATCATTCTTGTATCCCTCTGCTGTCCCCTCTCCAGCAGTTCCCTGTCCTTCTTGAACTGGGGAGCCCAGAACTGGACACAGTGCTCCAGATGGGGCCTCACCAGGGCAGAGCAGAGGGGCAGGATAACCTCTCTTGACCTTCTGTGTTTCCTCCCTGGGCTGCCTCCTCAGGAGGTGCTTGTGACAAGGTGACTCCAACATGCCTGAGCCTGTGTGTTAGACCTGACCCCAGCCTGGCTGAGGTGAACGATGAACAGGTTGTGACGCCAAGGAGACAGGTTGTCCAGTCTCCATCCTGGGAGATGAGACTGGATTCAACCCTGAGCAACCTGGGCTGATCCCCATAGCTGACCCTGCCTTGTGATTGGACTAGAAACCTCTTGAGGTCCCTTCCAGCCTGAATTACCCTTTGATGATGCTATGGTACGTGGGGTCCTGTGCTTTGTGGTCAGGATGCTACTAGGAGGTCTGTGCAGAGCAGGTTTTGAGCCTAATGGTATGCACTTGGGACCACTGTGGATCCTCCAGGCAGAGGCACTGCATGACCAGAGCTGGGTTCAGAGGGAACCAGAAATTGCTGGTTCATGTTGGGATACAGCTTGAAGAAACATGATAAATGCCATTTCAGGGGGGTGGGCTGTGTTAGAGCTTGGGTCTTCTCTGGTCATAGCTGGGTTTCTCTTCTCTGGCATCAGGATGAGTGTGAAGATGGCTGCCCACTGCCTGCAAACCTATATTTCTTGCTTGTTAAGAAACCCAGATCTTCCAGTACGTTCATGCCTGGTTGTGGAGGGTGGTTCAGAGACCACATCTTGCTCACCATCAGTTGTGTTTGGGTAGAAAAGCCTTCGGTTTTGATGTGAAGGTATCAAGAACTGGTGAATTCACCCCTTCCTGTACCGGCTTGTTTTAGTGGTTTATCACCTGCCTTTTTAAACCATGAACTTAATTTTTCTTTTGAATTTGCTTGGTTTCCTAAATACGAGTTTGAGCCATGCTGTCACACATTAAATCTCTCCCGCAGACACTCCAAAGGTCTGTGCTGACCTTATCTCACTTTTCCTTTGCCAGTAGACAGCTGAGCACTGGGGCAGAACAGATGATTTATCCTGATGTAAATCAAAGCACAAACATATCCTGAACCTATTTTTATTTGGCCAAGAGAGATTATTGAGTACAGCTGCGATTACGTGAATGCAGTGGGTGACCCTTGTGAAATCTGGGCTGCGAAGAGGCACAGATAATCCTGCGTGATGCTGTTATGACTATCACGATGACCCACGTGGTGGGCACAAAACCCGTGCAGGCACCGAGGAGGGGAAGGTGTGCAAATAGGCTTGAGGACAGAGAGTATTCCCTGGTGGCTTTCCGTGCTGGATCCAGAAAAGGCTCTGGATGTGGAAATGTGGTTGCTGCCCATTGTGCTCCCGCCTCTGCCTTTTGGACTTGCAGCCCTGTGGTTTGCACCTACCCCAGGTTCGTGTGGCCGAGTCCTGCCCTCCAGTAACGCCACATCACGTTCCTCAACCTCCTCCTTACCATCTGAGGAGCCAGGGCACATCCTGACTAAAAGCTGAGAGCACGACACTGCGCCAGACAACTGCAATGTTTGCCTCAAGTAGGTGGGTGCGAGCCAGATTTGCCCCCTGTTAAAGCCTGACCTGTTGTCATCCATTCAGCGCCCTCAGCTAAGCCTTTGATTCCATTTTTTCTTTTTCTTTTTTTAAAAAAAAATATTTATTGCTGTTTTGAAAACCTGAGAATACCCATGCATCTGCCGTTGTTTTCTCCAACAGCACCTGCCGCGGAGGGGAGCTGGCTGCCAAGAAAAATAAAAATGCTAATCCCTCAAAGCCTCTAGCCGTGCTGGCTTTCGGTCCTTGCCCCACTGTAGCAAACATCTACCCCGTCGGCGTGCAGGAGATGTGGCTACGAGGCAGAAGTCCGCGGTTCCCAGCTTTTGAGTAGCTCGTGTGGAGCACTCTGAAAGCTTACTCTGCACCCAGCTCTTATCTAAACACGCCTAAGCCCCAGCATGCTGCTTCAGCTGCGCCGGCTTTACACTCCGGGCTGTTTTGAAAGTGAATTTGTAAAAGCCATTAACATTATTTAAACAGTTTAGCCACAGAATTAGCCGGTGGTGCAATCCAGCTGCCAGAAAGGAGACGCGAGGCTCCTTTGCGCTGCGGATCAAACACAACTCGGCCAAAGCACGTGGGCTCTGGAGGATGCCAAAACCCAGGGTGATGGGGGGGAGTGAGAGTTTTCTGGCTTTCCGCTTAGCGGGAAATGTCATCAAGTGTGGGTTGTATTTTTTTTTTTTTTTAATGAGCTGGTTTGGGTCCAAATCAGACCAAAACCAGACTTTTTTTTTTTTTCCCCCCTGAGGTTTCCGGAGGACTGGAAGGTGTCAGGCTCCTGGGTCTCCTCATGCAGCTGGCTTCTCATTTCAGCTGGTGGCTCCAGAGCCCATGTTAGGGACATGTGGGGAGCTTAGGGCCTGCATCCAGAGCTTCCCATGCCTTGGAACTCCCACTTGCGGTGCTGTGGAGTCCTCAGCACAAGAAGGACCCATTGGAGCGGGTCCAGAGGAGGGCCACAAGGGCTGGAGTACCTCTGCTATAAAAACAGGCTGAGAGAGTTGGGGTTGTTCAGCCTGGAGAAGAGAAGGCTCCAGGGAGACCTTATAGTAGCCTTCCAGTATCTGAAAGGGGCCTCCAGGAAACCTGGAAAGGGACTTTTTAGAAGGGGATGTAGTGATAGGATGAGAGGTAATGGTTTCAAACTGGAAGAGGGGAGATTTAGATCTCAGGAAGAAATATTTCACTCTGAGGGTGGTGAGACACTGGAACAGGTTGCCCAGAGAATCTGTGGATGCCCCATCCCTGGAGGTGTTCAAGGCCAGGTTGGATGGGGCTTTGAGCAATCTGATTTAGTGGGAGCAAAGATGAGTGGAAAAACCGAGGTGCAGAGTGCCCAGATGACATCTCCAAGGCTTAAAAGGGGTTTCTTGCAAAAGGCAAGCTGTGCTCCTGCAGACCCTGATGGTACATGATATTCAAGGCAGAATCTTTCATGCTCTGAAAACACAGGTGAAAAAAACATGATCTAAAAACATGCCATGGTCGAGGCGTCATTCTGAATCAGGATTTTTTCTCTTGCTTGTCTCGTTCTCTTGGCCGGTGTCTTAGGACAAGCCCTGAAATCTGCCTTTGTTCAGAATAAAACATTATCTTAAGTACCAGTATTCCTTTTGAGTGCATTGCCTTAATTGGCTATTTGATTGTGTTCCCCTGAAACTTTCAGACATGCAGCTGGGAGAAACAATGGTTATTGTTTTATATTTAGACTGAGCGAGCGGTGAAAGCTGAAACACGCAAAGAGACACCAGCTGCTGGAAGGGCTCAGACCATCAGCTCCCTCTGCTGACCTGCTCTGGAGAGAAGCAGTGCTGCCCAATTTTAAGACTCCCCGGGCTGGAAAAGTGAGGACTGAAGGGGCATATGACAACGTTACTCCTGAGCAGCACATAGGTGGAGGCTAAGGGATGACTCTTCACAACTTCTGCCAATGCAAGGACTAGAGGACACCAAAAGAAGCTACTGAGGGATATGGTTTTAAATTGGAAGAGAGGAGATTTAGATTAGATGCCAGGAAGAAATTTTTTACTCTGGGGGTGGTGAGACACTGGAAGAGGTTGCCCAGAGAAGTGGTGGATGCCCCATCCCTTCAAGTCTTTAAGGCCAGGCTGGATGGGGCTTTGAGCAACCTGGTCTGGTGGGAGGTGTCCCTGCCCATTGCAAGGGCGTTGGAACTGGATGATCTTTAAGGTCCCTTCCAACTCTAACCATTCTATGATTCTATGTTCAAGAGAAAGAGGTGTTTGTTCACATGAACATAGTCATGAAACTATGGAGCACCTTGCTGCGGGAGGTTGTGGATCTGGAAAGTTTGTGCATGCTCAGAAAGAGACTGGAAAAGTCTGGGAGAAATGTTCACTAAAGACTACTAAATGCCTGCCTGCTAAATTCTTACCTGGGAAGTTCCCAACCCACAAGCTGCTGAATGCTGGGAAGTGTTTTAAGGAAATATTGTTATATATTTGTCCTAAGCCTATGTTCTTTCTTGGGCGTCCACTGTTGGAGGCAGGATGCTGACTCACCCAGCTTATTCTCCCGTTAGTCCCCAGGGGATGGCTGAAGTGTCCAGAAGAGGTGGTGTACACATAGTTTGGTGCACTGGAGCTGAGGCTGGGAACGAAAGCTTTTTGGATCTTCACCAAACGGAGATGTTGCAATAGCATTGAAGGTATACTGACTCTGGGTTCAGACATAGCTTGGCAGCCTGATGAATCAGTTTTTCTTGAATCCTTCTTTTTGAGCTAGCATGGACATAGACTGACATGGCTCACATTCAAATGTAGCCTTCTAGCATCAAGAAACCTGTATCAAACATTGTAGTCATAATTTGAACTGATGTTCCACCAACATGAGTGAAGTCTCTGCAAGAACTAGGTGGGAAATGGCTCCTAAATACCAGGAAGATCAATACACAGTGAACATTTCTGAACTCTGGAAATGAAGGGGCTGTATTTATAAAGTGTGGCACTGAGCTGGAGAATGGTGATTCTTTTGAGATGTCAACAGAGCATCCAGGCTGCTCCGAACAGAAAACCATAGGAACAGAAGACTACACAGGGACCCTTTTCTTGCTAAATGATGAATTATTTTTCTAATCCACAACATTAAATGAGTTTTGTGAAGGTCTTCCCACAGTGTTTTAGTGAAATCTCTGGATTATTGCCCTTCTGCTAGGCAGGTGGCTTGCAGACTGGCAAGCACAGAGATCAGAGCAGAAGGCATTTTTAGGGGAAGGGGCGAGTTGTCCAGCTCTGGAGTTACATTCTTTTCCTTTGAGCAGCACTAAAGAAAAATGTTAAATTCCCTGGGAGATAAAGCCTTTGCTTGACAGTTTAGACCTCTGTTTATACAAAAACTGGGGATGAATGCCTGAGAATCCAATGCCCTAACAGAATCATAGAATCATTTTGGTTGGGATCATCGAGTCCAACCATCTACCCTACTCTACAAAGTTCTCCCCTACACCATATCCCCCAACATCACATCTAAACGACTCTTA
>JAOQGH010000012.1:149284299-149307941 GCA_025769975.1 Gallinago jamesoni
AAGAAAAGGGTAATGAACAACAGCAAGACCCTGGGATGTATCCAGCTGTAAAAAGCCCAAAGAATTTTAAGCAAGGAAGGAAATTATTTTTTTTTTCCTTTTGGCAGCCCCTTTTGAACTGCAGGATGTTTAACTCCAAAATATATCTCTGTTGCACTTGAACTCATGGAGCAGCCTTGGCTGGCTGCTGGATAATGAGAGTGTGTAGGGGACAGGAGTGTTTATGGTGTCTGTGGTACTGCTGTCTGCATTTGGGGTCTGCAGGTTGGTGCATGTGTCCATGCAAGACAGCATGGACCACGCTGGGTGAGACAGTGAGCCAGCAATGTGCCCTTGTGGCCAAGAAGGCCAGTGGTCTTCTGGGCTGCATTGAAAGGAGTGTGGCCAGCAGGTCAAGAGAGGTCATCCTCGCCCTCTAGACTGCCCTGGTGAGGTCACATCTGGAGTATTGGGTCCAGTTCTGGGCTCCTCAGTTCAAGAAGGACAGAGAACTGCTGGAGAAAGTCCAGCGGAAGTTACAAAGATGATCAAGGGAATGGAGCATTTCTCTGATGAGAAAAGACTAAGACCTGGGTCTGTTTAGCCTGGAGAAGAGAAGACTGAGAGGGCACCTCATCAATGCTGATAATACCTAAAGAGTGAGTGTCAAGAGGATGGGGCCAGACTCTTTTCAGTGGTGCCTGGTGACAGGACAAGGGGCAATGGGCAGAAGCTGAAACACAGGAAATTCCATCTCAATGTGAGGAAAAACTTCTTTACTTTGCAGGTGCCAGAACCTTGGAACAGGCTGCTCAGAGAGGTGGTGGAGTCTCCTTCTCTGGAGATCTTCCAAACCCACCTGGATGAGTTCTTGTCCAACCTGCCCTGGGTGACCCTGCTTTGGCAGGGGGGTTGGACTAGGTGGTCTCCAAAGGTCCCTTCCAACCCCTACAATTCTGTGAAACAGTGCACCTCCAGAAAGTCTCAGGGGATTTGCTAGGACCCTTTACAGTGCAAGGGCAACTCTGGAGGGAAATTGATGTCTTGTCAGTCTGGAAAGGACAAAGCGGGCCAGATCCTTGGGAGGGGTAAATCTCCAGGACCTCATGGAAAATTAGGAACCTAAGCTGATTTACAGCAGCTGAAAATCTGCCCTTCACATCCTATTAAATAAAGAATTATGTCCTTAATCAACAATCTTTCCTTGCCACCCTGGTCATTAAATAAGTGCCAAACTGTGTCAGTGCATCTCGCTGTACTGCTTCTGACAGTGGAGCAGATGTTGGAAGAATGACTGCAAGAAAAACAGATGCCTAGAGCAAGATACTTGGCAGACTCTCTGCCTTTGTTAATCAGTATTTTAGGGATTTCCTGCTGCAGCAGTTGCAGCCAGATTGCTGTGCGAAGTCGTCCCAATGAAATCCTTCACAATTTTGAATAAATCCTTTGTGATCTCATGCATAATGTTGGCCTCCGTAACCTCCTGTGCGATGAGTCCCACAAATTAACCACATGTAGAAGGAAAGCCCTTTCCTTCTGCTGGTATCAAACCCTTTGCCTGACTGTCTCTTTGGATACTGGTTAGATTCTAGCATGATCAGCAGCCAGAAAGCATTCCTCTTTTTGCCACGTGTGGCATGCTTTTCCCGACCTGGTCCCTGATTTGAGGAGCTCCACCTTAGAAAGAGAGAAGCACGCAGTGCCTAGGGATCTGAATGTGGAGATGTGCCAGAGGAAATGCACAGTCTTTTCTTATTTATTCTCTTTCAAAAGCCAAATGATGATCACATGCTTTTTGCGTTTTTCTCAAGTGATCTGTGTTTCCAGGGACTAAACACATAAGTGGCTTTGACAAAAAAAAAAAGGGGTGTTTTTGCCAGTAACTGCTCAAGTGGCCTCAATTTGAACTCTTCCCTTTTAGCATTTCTCCCACTTTGTACTGAACAGCAGGTGCCTCTGCCATATAACAAACTAATCAATGTTTTTCCATAAAATCATGTCCAAAAGTGCTTCATGTTTGTTTAAAGAATGAGCTCTATGTTATGTCCTCCTTGGGGAAAGGACTGGGACAACCCTGAAGGCTACATGGGACGTCAGCTTTGGTCCATCAAGCCTTTTCCCAAGAGGGATGTTTCTTCTGCATGGGAGTTGTCAAAGAAAGCAGCAAGTGACAGCCTTTCAAGGGGGCACAGAGTTGAGACAAATGTTTGACATAGGAATAGTAGAGCTGGACAACATATGTGGCTATTGCAGTATGACAGCAGGCCAGGCAGAAGAAACCTTATCTGACCAAGACTCTGACGAACTGCAGATCTATAACTTGGGG
Organism: Gallinago jamesoni; assembly: GCA_025769975.1. Taxonomy (NCBI): domain Eukaryota; kingdom Metazoa; phylum Chordata; class Aves; order Charadriiformes; family Scolopacidae; genus Gallinago; species Gallinago jamesoni. The sequence goes on from JAOQGH010000012.1 coordinate 149,286,605, forward strand.
AGATCAGAGGAACCATCCATGGATTTCAGAATATTTTATTTCCTAAAATCTGCAGCCTTTATTCATGATAAATACTGGCTTTGTCTGCCATCTGAGATCATTTAGGCTCAACTGGAGAAACTGAGAAATAGTATCCTAAGAATCAAGGAATTTATGTGGAACATTGACAGAAGAATAATGTTTTAATCGTTTAAGTTTTTAAGTCTTTACCAGTAATTTATGTTTATTTTAGCCTATCTTTATCCAATGAATAAATAACACTGGGAGGAAGGAAGTCTTTATTAAGGATTCAGCCTCCTTTCCTTGTTCAGCTGAAGAATTTAGGGATTGCAATAAATATGCTTTTGAATCCAGAAAAAGGTTTTTCAGCAGCAGTAAGGCAGGCCAACACTAACACTCCTAATCAAGTAAAGACAGACATATTAATATCATCAAGTCAAAACCTTTCATGCCATGTTTCTACATGAGAAAGAAGATTTCTGGGTATAACCTGAAAGCCCAGTGCCTTTCTCAAATGTCTTGGTAGTGAAACAAAAGCCTGCCATGAGAGTCTCTTTTGGGGTGGATATTAGTAAATTTGTCCAGAACTGACTGGAATGCTTTCTGATGACTCTTTTTTTTTTCCATCAAAAAATGCTGATTTAATTGAAACTGAAACTTTCCATGGGAACATACTAATTTCAATGAAACCTTAGTTGAGAAAAGTTTCTCGGGTCCCAGACTGAATTTGTGGTCAAAACCAGACAGAAAGGGAGTTTGTGTGCCATTTTATCTGAGCCTGGCAGATATGGAAATCCCATCGCACAGAGATGACAGAGGTTCAAGTCCCTGCTGCTGTGAGTCCCTGCAGCCCTGTGAATCCCTTTAACAATGGGGAGAAACTCAACAGAGATGTGACAGCAATGTGTCTTTGCAGTGATGAAGACTACTGGGCTCTATTAGTTTGCTGGGCAAGGCCCTGAGCAACCTGCTGTGTCTCAGCCCAGCTTTGGGCAGGGTTGGTAGCCTTCCACCTGTGTGATTCTTCAGTAACAGGGGTAAATAAGGGCTCCCTCGTAGTGGTGGTTGGAAACTGGGCAGTTGAGTTGTATGAGGGTGAAGCAGAGAAGTCAACTATAGTAGGCCATCTAGGTTCCCTATCTATGGACTGGCCAAGCAACGGTAACTGCACGCCCCTCGTTGCCTCTGATTTTCTGTGGAAAATCTGATGATTTCATTAATCGTTTTTCTCCATCAGAAATTCTTCAGAAGTTCTGAGAATAAGGAAACCATTTTACTACCCACCTCATTGAACAGAGGGGGAGAGGTGACCCTGGGCAGACACCTACCTTCAAGCTGCTCACCTCCTGCTCTCCCTGGTCTTTCTCTGAACTCTTCCTCTGATCAGATGGTGCTCGTCCTGTCATGCAGGGGATTGGCACCACCTGCAAACACATCTGCCTGACTGCCTGGAGAGATCAGCAAGGCCATTAGACACGTCATGCCTAAATTCCTTGAGGGTTTCCAGAAGAGAAAGGTGGACGAATTCCCAGTGTATTCTGTCATCGATTTATGTAGCTTGGATCCACAACTGCTAAACAAGACGTGATCAGGGTTTGTTTGACAGCCCGGTCTAAACCTTTGCACATGTTAATGTTAGGACATATTTACATTCTGATGAAGAATTCCCCCGGGATCAGGCTGTGCTTACAGGGGCAAACAGGGGATGGAAATTTCTGCCGGCTGCAACCAGGGCTTTCAAACCACCACAGTGCAGAGCAGGGGCTTATTATTGCAGCAGGTAATGGCGAATGCCATGTCCCACTGAGGCCAGACTGGTTTCCTCAACCCAACCACCCTCTCCCTGCCGCCTCCTGCCTCCCTTCATCTCTGGGTAGGAGGGAAGCCAGGCTCCTATCTGACCAGGTAAACCCCATTCCCGGTCTTGTTTGGGTAGAATTAATAAACCTAAAAAGCTGGATAGAAGAGGATTGGGCTGGGAAAGTGTATATTTCAACTGACACGGTTCAGTCTGTGTATCCCCCGGGTGATACCGGGTCCAGCCCCAGCTGCCTGGCTGCTGCTTGTCAGCCCAGCAGGTCGGAGGCTTGTGCAGAGAAAGTTTAGTTTTCCCAGCAAATGTCCTGACGGGCCTGTTTCGTGTCCAGCTCCTCTCACCACACCGCCTGTGTCCACCCAGGAGGTGTCTCCGTACGCAACCCTGCCCGTGCTGCATCACCATCCAAACCAACGCGTGGACGGGAGCCGAGTTACAGAGCTCGTGGTGTGGGTTCTACCTCCCACCAACTGCAGGAGGACAAGCCCTGTGGGTTGCAGGGCTGTGATTCCACGTGGCCTGAGGTAAGGTGGTGTGTGCAGCATCCGTCCTGTCAACCTGCCAGCGCTTTCCGCTCAGCCAGGAGCTTTGCAAATCCCATTGCTGTTTGCCAGGCAGCTCCCTGACAGGTTCTGGGAGCGCTGGGAACGTATGTCGGGGTGATGACAGTGCTCGTAGACAGGCAGACTGTGGTGGCTGCAGACCTGTCTCCCAGAGCTGGGCCCCTGGGAGCTGCTGGAAGGGAGCACCAAAAGACTCGGACAAAGCTTGTTAACATCACTGCAGGGTTGGTGCCACCACATGTCGGGGCAGAGATCAGTGAGCAGAAACTTGTGCATTTATCAGGGCTCTGTACAAGCTGCTTTGAACCAACTCAGGTGGGGAATATCTACTAGGTCAATGAACAGAAGAACAGGACAGGTTCTTGATGGCTTGTGCTGCTCCCGGCACCTTCTACCCCAACTCTGTTCTGACCCATTATATCCAGCCATGCTTTTACCTCTATAAATGGTTCATTGTCCTGAACATAGGGATGGCTGTTTTCTTTCCTATCTCTCTGTCTATTCCTCCCAGGATATCAGCAAGATAGAGCAGAGGGTGCCTAAGGAGACACACCTCCACTGAGACACCAGCATGACTCCACCAGCACAAAAAACCGACCCAATCCAGGGATGCTTCAGAGCTTGCCCTTGCAGTTATTTAAGAGATGAAGCTGGAGACGTGCTGGCACCGCCATCTGGTGCAAGTTTCCAGGAATTAACCGGCTGTGAGCAGCTCCAGCATGAAAACACTCGCCTGGGATTTCATAGCTGGCCAAAGCAATGCTGGTGTTGCTGGTCTCAGCCCAGCACAGCTGGACTTAAGGCTTAAGGAGAGACCATCTTGCTTTCTCAGAATTTTCCAGCCTGATTCTGCCCTCAAAAGTATTTTGGGCATCAAACAGTAAGTTGCTGAGTGCAGGATTGGAGGAAAGAAAGAAAAGCGGGGGTGGACCCCTGTTTTTCCAGGAGCATCTGAGTCTATGGAGTTGCTAAAATTTGGATAACTCTTGTATTTAAGACAGATGATCTTTTAACTTTTGTATTTAAGACAGAGAGGTGAGTGCCGCCCCAGAAAAAGACAAAACAAAACAGTTTTGCATGTGGGCAAAACACTACAGAAGTCCCTATATAAGATCTGATAGCCAAATTTTTATTTTCCTCAAACTTTGTGCTTTCATCTGCTTCTTGTCTGACTGAGGGGAAGGGGGAGCTGTGTTCCCAGGCATCAGCAGCACAGCTCAGCTGAAGCAAGGAGTTTGCTGGGGCTCTGCATGCCATGGCACAAAGTTAAAAGCAAATGTTGGGCACTAAACTAATCCAAACGAAGATATTTTATTTGAGTTTTCCGGGAAGAAAAGCAAATGAACAAAAAATGGAACTACTTGAGCAAAACCACAGTTTTTTCTCACAGTGAAGCTTGATTTTGCAAAACTTGCCTTTCCTGCTGAGCAATTGTTCCTGCAGACAATTCCCACAGCCTTTTCAGAAAGGCAGGGGGTCACCAGCTGGCATCTTCTGGGCTGTATGTAGTCAATTAGTTCAAACCAATTAGGCAATTATTGGGTGTTACTAAACCAGAGTTAATTTCAATAAATCAAAAACAGCTGAGGCATTTGGCATCAGGAGGCAAATCCAAGGGATTCCTCACATCAGGTACTTCCCTCTTTGCTTTTCTTTTTGGAAACCTTACCTGTGATGTTGGCCTTGGCTTTGTGATGGTGAAAGAATATCATCACCTTCTCAGGCAGTGGCACACAGATTCATCTGACCTCGTTATAAAACAAAGATGAAAAGCTGCTCTGGAAGAGCAAATCCAGCTGTCCAGATTGTTCCAGCAGAGATGCACAAACAGCCAAGTTACTTGGTGGGTGAACTGGGAATCCAAGGACGGACACTGGTCTGAACATCACTCTAAGAACATTTTTTCTCTACCCAAAAGTCCCCTCCCCTGACGTGGCATCCTTGCCAAACAAGATCTGAAGTAATAAATGCCAGAAATGAGACTTAGAAATGGGACTATCTCCAGCTTCACAGTGCAAGGCACTAAATGGGGTAAGTTTCTCCCAAGTTTCTGGACATATACTGAGAATGATGCTGTTGCCTAAACATCTGGTACTGCTTCAGGGTACCAGGGAGACATACAGGGAAGGCCAGATAGAGCCATAGGACACCCATATCCTGCTGTTGTGGCAGTTGGAGGTCAGTGGGAGTACCCCATATGGTATGAAACACCTGTGTTAGGACACTAGGTTGCACCTCTAGCATGCAGTAAACATCTACATGTAGACACCCCTATAGCTAATCTCCATCTAAAATCCTCTTTGGCTCTGTGCAGTCCTGCACATGACACATCATACTGGCCTTGGGCTGGACCCTGGCTCTGGGAAGGTACAGACTTCTGTTGGTGGGACTGGAGAAGAAAGCAATCAAGTAGAAGCTCTCCTGTGCCCGTGCCACTGTAAGGCCTGGTCTGAAATGCAGAGAGGTTGAGCTAGCAAGCTGATGAAGATGTGGCTCTTTCCTGGCACTGGCTTTGTCTAGGGTCTGAATGTGAAGAACTGGTTGCCAGCAAATTAGGTATTTCTGTGTCTTACGTGGACCAGACTAAATTTTCTTCTAGTTGCTCTAGGAGCTCTGGGCCCAGCTCTCAAAGTGAAGGAGCTGGCTTTTACACCGAGCCTTCCTCTCACCTCCATTGCTCCTGTGGCTTGCCTTGGTTCCTGGAGTCCTACATCCCAGAGGCAGCACAGCCAACCCTTACTGTCTTTTTCACAAATCACTCACATTTTATTTAGTGGGATTTCAGGGTCTTCAACTGGTCGTTTGAACAAGCCCCACAAGATCCCAATCATCCTCATCTTCCTTCTGACCGGCTGAGAAGTAATCCCTCAGATTTACTTGAACTGAAGTTCACAGTGGTAGAAATTGACAACCCTCTGCACTGAAAAGCCTGTCTTGGGAAAAAAAAAACACCTCTTGGCTCGAGCAAACCTGGTCTTGAACAGGGTCTTTCACCATCCTGCAACATGCTGGGCAGCCAAATATCTGTTGAATGCAATGGCAAGGATTTGAATGCTTCTGAAGGGCTTGATCTTGTCAATATGTGACTGGAGACAGGAACTTGTGTCTGGTCTCAATGTATTAATTTTCAAAGGGGAGTCCCTGGGGAAAAAGCAGGGACGGTTTGGAAGATAACAGGCCGCTAAATTTATTCCAGCAGAAAGCTGACAACAGCTAGAGCCACATGTGATATGCTTCTGGAATCCTAGCAGGGTTGATTTATCTTGGTGTTAGGCCTAATATACTTGAAAGCCCTTTATAAATAACCCAGGACCTTTTGCACTTGCTGTTCCACAGACTTGCTTTGTTTATTTGACTGGTTGAGCTGGGCCTGTCATTTTAAATGAAAATAAACTCCTTGTCAGAGACCTTTTCCTTTTGGGACCTTCAAAGGCACACACAGAGCAATTCTCTACTTCTGCCTCACTTCCCGGCAGCCCTATTAGTTCTCATCTTTTTGGCTTATGAAAGGCAAAGCAGTTTGGGGAAAGGTTAACTGGGCCCCTGTGGGTTATGTTTCTTCTGGCCTACAGAGCTTGCCTCCAAAGCTGAACAATGAGGCTTCTTATTTTGGGCTTGTTTTTCTGAGGGGCAGGCACCCAAAGAGTTGGTAGAGTTCAGGTTCACCCCAAAGGACCAAGAGGCATCCACAGGGGAGGGCGGGTGACAGACATGTTCTTCATCATGATTTGGAGAGGGTGTAGGAAGGTGAATCCCACCTGCCCCCTTTCTTTCTCATCCCCTCCCAGTTTTCTGGGCAGCAGAGTGCCACCATGACCTGAGCATGGAAAGGGTGGAGAATAGGGAGCAGGGGACAGCAGCTTTGGTCTGTGAAGAGAGAGATGGAGGAGTGGAGACCTGCCTCCTGTCCTTCCAACCCTTCCAACACATTTCAGCCTATCTGGCTACCTGCTAAGGTGAGATTGTACCAGCTGGGGCCAAAGGGTCTCTTGTATTTAACTGCTGGAGGTCTGGGTTTCCAGCTCTGGAGATTACTGGTTTGGTCTGTGTGTGCACCAAGGAAAGGAGGTTAGCAGCTTTACTTCTCAAACCCAGGCACTTGCTTGTTTCAAAGGTTCAGATGAGCTTCTCTTCTGTACCCCAGAAGGACTTTGGTTTAGTGATGACAAAGGCAGATGTGCAGGAGCTGTGCCAGCTGCAGACCTTGGTGCTGTCTTGGAGAGGGGCTGAAGTAGATCTAGCCAACTTGTGAAGGTGTCACGCACTGGGACAAGGTTTTGTGGTCTGCACCCTTGGAGGATTTCAGGACCAAACTGAAGAAAGCCCTGAGCAGCCTGGGCTGGTTGCTGAAGCTGACTCTGCTTTGAGCAGGAGGTTGGACTAGAAACTTTCTGAGGTCCCTCCAGCCTGAATTATCCCATGAATCCTATGGCCACTGCTGGAGAGAAGAGGCAGGTGAGCTCTCTCTCAGACCACTCTGTCGATGGGGGCTTGGCCCACTGTTGAAGCTGCCACCCCTTTTGACCTTGTCCAGAGATGGGGGCTTCAGTGGGGAGGTATTGGGGATTTTGAAGAAGTTCATGCTCACGCTGGGACTGCTGGAAGCCCCCATGCTTTGGGACAGTATGTGCCACATCTCTGTTTCACACTAGGTTTTTTTTCCCTTCTGCCCCCTGAACTTCAGACAATCTCCATCTTGAGGTGAGCCGGTTCCTTTTTTTGCCACACAGCTGTTTTCACCCTGCACTTTGCCCAGCTCTGGCCCCAGCATTGCTCTGTTCTAATAGATCATTTGGATCAGCAGAGGGAGTGCAAGAGCAAGGAAAAAAAGAAATGCACAGGCTGGATATAAAGGAGTTTGATCTCCTGAAGTTCTCTGTGAGCCTCGCTCAGAGATGAGGTAGCCCTGTGGAGAAGGGACTCTCCTGGCCACCTGCTGAGCGAGTCCTTCTGCATTTTCACTCACAAAAAGGACATCAGGCTTTCTCAGCAAGCTTTCTTCACCCAGTGGATGTGAGAAAATCTTGTTGCCTTGCAGCAGTGCCAGCACCACACACACAAAAAAAGCCAATCAAAAAAGTGTGAACCTTCCAAACTCAGAATCCGGGTTAAAAGATTTTCTTACAGGTCATTTAGAAATCAAAAACATCGCCACAAAACAGAGGTAAAAACCATGTGAAAATCACCTTGTCAGCTACTATTTCACCATTTAAGAGAGAACAAAAGGGATGAAGAGCTTTGTCCTAGCCAGCAATGTGACTTGGTGGCCCTTAGTTTGGCAATGACACATGTTGTCTTTGTTATCCAAAAAAAAAAAAAAATCCAAGGTCCTCAGATTTAGCAAGTTGCACAAGGTTGCATTTAAGTGCCACTGAGGCCAAGGAGATCTAAGCACACAGCTGAGTGCTTTGATAAATCAGAGCCCCAGCCTGTAAATATTTGTTAACTTAGGCCAAGAACACAGGGAACGCAAACGGTATGGATCCAATGAGTGGCTGGTACACCAGTCAAGGCACTCGACCCTTTCTGCTGTTTAACCAAACAAAATGGACTTCAAATAACTATTCAAATATCTGCCCTTCGTTAATATTAGCAGTAATTATTAGCCCAATAAGCAAGCACACAATATGGCTACCTGTTAACACAATCCCTAGCGAACCTGCTTTCCTCCAGGTTGCAAGAGACCCTTCTGCAGACCAGAGCACAGACATGAGGGAGCAGTAGATCTACGGCTGCAGCAGCTTCCTACCCTCATGCATGATACCGTCTGGGATGATGACAACCTGTGGCTGTTTTTCTTAAACCGGTAAGTTTTCCAGCACCAGTTTGCTTTAAGTGTCTGCAATTCTGTTTGGTGTGTTTAGTTGGCCAACAATTAATTTTATCAATTTTCTTTTTAAAGAAAGTCATGAAAGAGAGCTGCTAACTTTGCTCATGACTTGCCACTCACTTGGACCACCTGGAGGATGTTTAGGTTGGCTTTGTCCAAGTGTTGTAGGGTCTGCCCAGGGACAGTCCTCTCCAACTGGAGCTGCAAAGACCTGAAAGACCTGCTCCCAGGTGCTGTCAGCCATTGTTTTTTCCAACCATTTTCTGGCAGGGAGGTCAGTGGGGAGGGAAGGAGGAGAAGTGAGTTTGCCTTGTTGTGAAATGCATCCCTTCTGCTTCCTTCTCTTGACTCAGCCTTCTCCAGTCTGGAGAGCTTTGCCTTGGGACTGTGGCCTGGTTGTCCTGCGTGGGGAAGCAATATGGTCTACGGTCTCTTCTGTGCAGGGTGTGACGGTGCCTGCACAGTTCCTGAAGAGGACATTGATGCACTGTGCATGGCTGGGCCAGTGCTGGTCTGAGCCAACTACCGCTGGACCTGCAGATTTCCCATCCCAACCCTATGTCCCAGCCATTCTCACCATTCCAGGTGCTGCCCTACCAAAGCCAAGTGAAAACTGTGCCCGAAAAAAGCAGTTGGGTTGCTCCAAAAGAGCAGATCAGTGGCTGAGTTGAGGCTACACCCCAAACCTCCTGACTTTACTGGCTCTGCATCCGTACCCTCACCTCCTGACAGTTCCTCCAACTAACAGTGATTTTTGCCTCCCCAGGCTGCTGGCAGGATCTGAAACATCTCCACAAACCTTCAGCTGTGATCCAGGTGCCCCCACATGTAACTGGGCATCACTGTGAAATCATGTCCCACAGCTTCTCCTTCCCTCCCATCTCCAGCACACGTCCCACCTGAGACCAAACCCAAGGCTTGCATCTTGCTGTAGCTGCTCTCACTTTTTATTTCCCCCACAAGGAAGTCTAGTGCAAGGAGAAATGTGCCTTGACTGTACAACAGTGTGAAGAAACTCCCCACGCTTTTCTTACGGGGGACAGAGCTGAGAAATAGGCATATGAACACTTTTTTCTTGGAGGAGGAATGAATTCACAGCTTGTCCACCCCAGCCAGGAGCAGGGCTGGGCTCAGAGTAGTTTGTGTAGGTCTGCAGAGCAGACACTGGTCTCCGTCACCCTCAGGGTGAGTGGTCCCCCAAACCATGCCAGTCCCTGAGATGGTTTATGGTCTCCCAACAGCGCCAATCACAGAGCAGGGTTGCAAGCCACCAGGGAAGGCTTTCCAAGCCCAGCAGGGATGCTCTTGGCACAGCGAGCTGCTTTTATGCCACACCCCAGCTTTTTTCCCTTGTTTTCCTAAAGAAACGAGATTTATGGGAATCATCCTGGCCAGTTTCAACCCAAAGGATGTCTAGCAGAAGAGCCCTTAAGGAGATTGTGTTCCCTCCAGATTTGCAGGGGAAAAGCAGCCACTGCCCCCAAGGAGCGTGGCACTGAGGGGGCCCTCCCTCTGCTTGGCAGGATCCAGGGCAGAACCTCCCTGAAAATAGAAGGGAAAAAAGTGGGCTGAGCTCTGCCCCTCCATCCATGGGAGCCCCTCCACCCTCTGTGCCCACCTCTGCCCGGTCACCCTGACACCTCCAAGGTGCAAAGGTTGTTCTGTGAAGCCTGCCCTGCCTGGGAAGAGTCAGGGTCAGTGGCAGGGGCATGGATGTAGAGTAAACAGGAGATATTGGGGTGGGTTGGGAGAGGGGACTAATGGTAAGGTGGGATCATGGTTTTGGGGATGAGATGCCACCTAGCTGATGTGTCAGTCTGCAGGCATGGGCTGTCCTCTCTTCCTGTGTATCATTCTGATGCCAGGGGCTTGCAGTGACCCCTGGTGCTGGGGTTTCCACTCAGCCTGATGCATGTCACACTGGCTTTTAAAGCCCTTCCCAGGTCTCCTGTCCAAGGCTTATGGAGGGATGCAAGTTGGGAACGACCTCACTTGGATGCCCACGGTACAATGCCAATTTCTGAAAATTCTGATGGCTGTTTTAACAGTATTTTTTGCAAGAGGAGACGCAGACTATGAAGGAGACCAGGTGGTCCTTCACTCAAGCTGTCCACCCAAAGCAAGGAGGTATTCTGTGAAGGGTCCCAGGTCAGCTTGGCACTCTGTGTCCCTGCTGAACAACGTGGTTGAGCCCCTCCATAGTCTAACAGGGGAGACCCTGTGGCATCTCCTTCCACCACCAGCGGGTCAGGGAGGCTGGGATGGCTTCCACTTCCCAACAAGAGGGCAAAGAACAAACATGATGGACATCAACCATTCGGTTAGTCCATCAGTGGGGGCTGCATACCCAGCCACCAAGTTCATCCCCCATCTTGGGGGCGAGGGGGGATGGCTTACTGCCACAGGAGATGATAGGACTGGCCAAGCCCGGACGGGTGTGATGGGAGGAAAAGAACTGAAAAGGCAGGATGCTTGGATTCATCGCACTGGGTTGTCATCTCCCCCCTTGGATTTATCACCCACTGCTAATTAGAGGCAGCCGGTTCTGTCTAATGTGGACAAACCCTGGCTGCGTGCTTGCAGGCAGGGAGGGCAGGGCTTGCCACAGCTGGGAGAAGGGCTCTCAGATGCTCCAGCCCAGCTTGTGTCCTCAGGAGCTCGCGAGCTGAGCCAGGGGCCAGGGAGGGTGGGGAAAGGCGAAGGGCAGCAAAAGCGAGGCAGGCTCTGCTGGGGCAAGCACAGCCCAGAGCTAAGCTTTTCTTCTGGCAGCTGGCACTAGACATTTGCAGGAGGATTATTTTTTCTTTTTTTTTTTTTTTTTTTCTTTTTTGACTCCTGAAGTGGCCCAAATGGGCCCTAGAGGTGAGAAGATTATTTAAACCCGCTGTGTTCCCTCTGGTCCTTCCCCCGTGGTCAGCCCCTAAAGGCTGCAGATGCCCTTCCGCCTTCGCTCGCTGTCCCATCATCAGCCAGGGACTGAAGATCCCACCCTCCAACAAGCCTCCCCCCCCACCCCGGGACCCCCTCCTTGGATGGAGGCAGAGGAAGCCTCTGCTCCTGCTGCCCCGAGGATTCCCCCATTGTCTTTCTCACTCCTGGGGACACCCGGTGACACAGCTGGGGCTGCGACCGCGTGAGCTGCGTCAGGGCGGGGAGGAATCTCGGATGAGATGCGAGGAGTGGGAAGGACCCGCGGCACAGTTTGGTTTGGCAGCCCCTTATGGACAATAAAAGGTCAGGCTGCGGAGGAGCTTGTTTTGTTTTGGTTTGGTTTTTTTTTTTTTAATTTTTTTTTTTTTTTTAATTTCCCTGGCTTTTGTTCAAGGCTGCGTCCTTAAGGACGGGGATTCTCTACGCCGGTGGCAGGCTGAGAGCATGGGTGGGCAGCTGGCTGTTTGTGCTGGTGGGCTTTTCAGCACGCAAAGGATTTCCCTCGAGGACAGGCTGCAAGAGGAGAACCCAGGGAGAGACAGCGGTGGAACTGGGCACCAGGATCTGGTTTGACCCCAGATCCAAAACACGAGACATCTTCTCTTTTGCACTGAGTTCCTAGGGGCTACCAGGGGACCAGGAGTTTGCAGAGGAAGCCACATATTGTGGAGGAAGCCACACACGTGCAAAAAAATGGGGGCAGTGTCTTGCCAAACAGCCCCAGTCAGAGCCTGAGATGAGGCAACAGGAGGGTCTTTATGGAAATGGTCCAGTGGGGTTTGCCGCTCTGGTCCAGTGGTCTCCTGGACCTGGTCAGCTGGTTCACCCCGTAATTTTGGGTAGGATTTGAGGCTTTAGAAATGGTGCTATTGCTTTCTAAACTTCTCTGGGCAGTTACAGCTGTGTGTCACACCCAGCCTGATCCACGTTGTCCCACAGCCTGAGGGTCAGAGACTGCAATACGCTGCTCTCACACAGAAGGAGGTTTGCAGGGTTGCTGTGGGCTGTGCACCTCCAACAGCTTGGAGAGGTGGGTTAAGCTCTCATCTAGGGTATCCTGTCAGGCTCCATGCAACCATCTCCTCTCCTTGGAAAGGAGATGGAAGGAAACCAGTTCTTGGATGAGGAGCAGCTGTTTCAGGCTCAACCTAATTAAGACTTGACCTTGGATACTTGGAAGATGCAAAGGCTTTGATGCATGGGCCAGTATCTTCTCCTGGTCTCCAGTACCCATACTAACAACATGGTGCTAAGCCCCAGGAGCCTGCTGAGCAGCTCAACTGCCCTTATGGGCCAGACATCCTTTGTGTCTAGAAGTGATGTCAGGCTAATAATAACAGGCTGATCTACAATCTGATTCATGAAAACAGAAATATAATAAATGCCAGTCAATGTGGTTTTATGGAAAATGGGTCTTGTTGTACCAGCTCGGCTTTGTTCTTTTAGATCATAAGGTTGGGTCATAAGGAGCCAGAGACATCCCTTGCAGGGCTTTGCATTTGGTGAATCTGCATCCCATGATAGATGCGCTCTCAACAGAAAATAGATGACAGGTCTGAGTATGGAGTGCATGAAGGGAAGTGATTTAGCTCTTTTAGATGGAGTCTGACACTGGGTACAACATACAGTTGTGGTGTCCACACGTTAGAGGGGATAATTAATTCTGCATGCAGTCTGAACATAACTCCCTCTACAGCTATGGACACCTTGACCCTAACAGAAGGAGCTGGAGGAGACAGTTGCAGTGTCAGGAGATGGTGTATGCCCCAAGGGGAGTGTGTCTGGAGTCTCTTCTAGTGACCCAGTTTTGCACCCTATGATGTTCTTTTCTCTGCTGGGATCATCGTAGGACCACACGACAATTCAGGCTGAAAGGTCTCCTGCTCAAAGCAGGGTCAGATATGGGAATCAGCCCAGTTGCTCATGGCTTTATCCTGAAACTCTCCCAGGAGGAGACTGCAGATCACAGAATCACAGAATCACCTAGGTTGGAAGGGACCTTTTAAGATCATCTAAGATGATAACAGGTTGAGAAGCTGCAACCAGAAGGACTCCAGTTCCCAGCTGGGTCCCTTGCTTACAGCTGGGGCAGTGACAGATGTGTGACTCTGTGCTCTACCAAGCTGCTTGGTCTCCCTCAACCTAGCTGATTTGCAGCCCAGAAAGAGCCCCAGGACCTTTGGCTCTGGAGTCTGCCAACACCTAGTAAATTTTCATGTTACCCCTTCATCACAGCTCTGGTTTTGAGTGCTGAGCATCCATCCACTGAAAAGGAGTGCCTAGAACAGGGCACCCCGAAACCTGCCTGGCCATCCTTCTCCACCATCCTCTGCTGCCTGAGCGCTGCAAAACAAGCCGGTGTTGTTTGCCTTCAGGATCAAAGCTCATTTAAATGCGTTGCTTCTCCCTGTCTCCACCTGATATCCAGACGAGATGCCCCGGCGCAGGTGAGTCAGTCTCCGGCTGAAGCCAGCAGCTCTGCCAGCCTCACCAGTTATCTCTGCTTCTTTCTCCCAGCCGCCCGAGCTGTCAGGTCTCTAATCATCTCCCGCCCCCGGTCCTTGGACCGAGCCCCGGCTTGGCTGTGACACATCCCTGGAGGCTGCCCGGTTGCGGTGGGAGAGCCGCGCAGCCTCCTCTTGCTCTTGTGAGCCCCAAGGGAGGTGTTGCAACAGAAACCAGCACCTGCAGCCAGGGAAGGGCATTTTCCACAGCCACCACCTTTGCAGGGAGCTCCCTGGCTGCCTGTAGCTCTCTGGCGGGATGCGGGAGAGGCCATCAAGTTGAGGTGTGTTGTTGGTTTTTTTTGGTCTTTTTTTTAAGGATGCGCTGACAAAGCTCCAGGTGGCTGTTTGGCAGCCGCGCTTTCCCCTCGGCTGCTGACGCCGACAGCGAGTGACTCAGCCCTTTCCAGGCTCTGCTCAAGCCTCTTTCCCTCCCGCCCCTCAAATGTCTGCTCTGTCTGACCGGTAAAACAAATTCTGCCCCCCCTCCCTGGGGTCCTGCCTGGCGAGCAGCTCAGCTCCTTGCTACGGTCACAGCCTGGAGCAGTGATTCATTTGCAGGACACCTTCCCCCCCCCCCCCCCCCCAACTTTCTGAACCGTGGGGGTGGTTGTGTAAGTCTGGGCACAGCGTTTCTCCTTCCCCCTCTTTGCTCTTCTTTGCAGGGAAAGCTCCCCGGGCAAAACCCACCCCATGGGATCCGCGTTACTGAACCTTTGCCAGGCGGCGCCTAATTCTCCACTTGACTTTTCAGCTACATTTGTCGAGAACATTTTAATTTTCTTCCCAACCCAAGCTCTGCCCTACATTTTCATGGCTACGAGCAGGGGAGTTTCCAGATACTGCAGCGCAAACAGGGCGGTGCCTCCCGCCCTCCCGTGCCTTGTGCCTGGACCCACAGGGTCCCCGAGATCCTGGAGGGAGGTGAGACCTTCACCCCTGCAGCTTTCCATCATCGAATCCTGGGCTGCGTAGGGAAGAGTGTGGCCAACAGGTCAAGGGAGGTCATTCTCCCCCTCTGCTCTGCACTAGTGAGGCCACAACTGGAATGCTGTGTCGAGTTCTGGGCTCCCCAGTTCAAGAGGGACAGGGAACTACTGGAGAGAGTCCAGCGTAGGGCAACAAAGATGATGGAGGGATTGGAGCATCTCCCTTCTGAGGAAAGGCTGAGAGAGCTGGGTGGGACTCTTTAGCTTGGAGAAGAGAAGGCTGAGGGGAGACCTTATCTATGTTTAGAAGTATCTAAAGGGTGGGTTGAAGGATGTTGGAGCCAGACTCTTTTCAGTGATTTCCAGCAATAGGACAAGGGGCAACGGGCACAAGCTGGAACATGGGAAGTTCCATTCAAATAGGAGGAAGAACTTCTTTCCAGTGAGGGTGACAGAACCCTGGAACAGGCTGCCCAGGGAGGGTGTGGAGTCCCCTTCTCTGGAGAGTTTCAAGACCCACCTGGATGCAGTTCTGAGTGATGTGCTCTGGGCAATCCTGCTTTGGCAGGGGAGTTGGACTGGATGATCTCTAGAGGTCCCTTCCAATTCTGACAATTCTTTGATTCTGTGACTCTGTGATTGCACAGCCTCTCCCAGATGGTGCATGTCTCCCTGGGCACCAGGAGAGGATGGAAAACCTCTTTTAGACAGTGTCCTCAGGTGGAGATGTTGCACAAGGGTCAATCCCAAGGAGGTTGACAGGAGCAGTGAGGAGAGCAGCGCTGTGCCCAAGAAGAGCTGGTGTTGGTTGTGATGGCCAGCAGCGGTCCAAAACAAGCAAGGCAAAGTTCCATCATGGCTCAGCATGTAGCAAACAGGGAGCAAGGCAGCCCTCATAGAGCATTTTTTATCTAGTCTCATGAGCCTGGGCCATGGCTGATCTAGATCTTGCTGAAGACTCTGCAACCTTTGCCTCCTTGGCTCTGCAGATAGCTGACTTTCTGAGGTTGATTTGTAACACTGACAGGGTGAGCTCTGAGCCATGGGTCATCTCCCAAGGTTTGGAGTGTCTCCAGCGTGGGTGTCTTCTCTGTGAGCTGCTCCTCTGCAGTGGTGGAGCTCTGAAAGAATTGTCCATGCCAGTATGTGATTGATTCCTCACAAATCTCCAGTATTGACTCTGTACTTGATCTCTGTTGACTGGAAGGGGAGCCAGGGATGAGACCACACTGTGGACATCCACCTTGAGCTGTGTGGATCGCAATAATTTTGGTGTTGGCAAGACCAAAGGCACTGAAATATGAGTCTGTGATGAGGCTTGCAGGTACCCACCTCCTCTGCTGAGAAGGGACACTACAGACCATGGCACAAGTTGGGAAGAGATTCCCAACTTGAGAGTGGCCAATTCAGACCTTTCCAGACAACCCCAACTTGGTGTGCTTTCATAGTGCTCCTCTTGGGGAGGGCAGGAACCTGTGTGTGGAGTGGCAACCACCAATTATTGCAGAGAACCAGGGTCTCTGCAATAGAAGGGGTGGCCTGCGAAGGGGTGCAAGTTTTTTGGTGAGGGAGGGTGAGGAGGAATGCAGGCAGGTAGGAGACAGCATGTAGAGGCAGGAGTGCGGGCGGGTGTTTCTCCAGCGCACACGCGCCCATGTTCAGAAGTCCCCCTGGCCATCTTGGTTGGGAGGCGAGGCAGCAATTAGGCTGATTGAAGGCCCACTTGCTTATTGCACAACCCCAGAGGCAGTGCCCCTTGAAGCTGTGTGGTTCAAAGAGCGTGAGGAGATAAGGATCTGCCTGGCAGAGCACTTGGGGAGCGCTGGGGCAATCCAAGGACAGATCTGGCCACGGCACCCGCTGCAACCCTCTCCTCTTCCAAGCTGGCATCTCCCTGAGAAGCCTTACTGTGCCTACAGGAACAAGAGGGGAGTTTCCTCCCCCATTCCCTGCTTACCCCACCCAACCCCTTGTAATTACTCCAGAGCTCACGCAATTAGCATCAGCTTTCCTTGCTTTCCAGCCTGTTCGTGCAAGCTCCTGCTCCTCAGCCTCCAAAGGTCTTTGCCTTCCTGCCTTGGTCATGGAGGGTAGAGTTAAAACTCCAATTGGTTTCATGAGTGAAGTTTGTTTTCATGCCCCATGGGTGGTCTCTGTCGGTGGTTAAGCACTGAGGAGATCTCCAATGGGTGGGGGGAGTGTGTAATGTCTCCTCTGGGTGGACTCTTGGGTGTCTAACCAAGGTTGAGCCATGCTTTATTGGACATAATGCTCAGGTCTTTCCTTTATCTGTTATTTTCATTGGTCTTGTAGGAATGTGGTGTCTTTGGGAGGTGTGTTTGTGCCAATGGACAATGCATATTTAGGAGATGTATAGGTGACCTCAAGTGGTCAGGCTCCTGCATGCTATGGTTTATTAGCTGTGGCCTCCTGGGGGCCCACCAGGGGCCCCCAGTTGGGTAGTTTGTCCAACAGTACCCTACCGCCTTGCGATGGGGTCAGTTCTTTCCGGGTGGGGCAAAAGGCATCTATGAGCCTCACAACATCTTGTACCCAACTGCATCAGTTGAGCCACGCTGGACACAAGATCGGGGGTGTGTGCAGGCTTTGCTTATGCCAATTATTTGATGATGAAGTGGGCACTTAAAACTATGACGCACTTTGGTGAGTGCGCAATGCAATTAGCTCGCTCAGCCAAGACAGGGCCACCGCTGCAGGCCAGCTCCGAGTCTCCCTGCTGCCAGACCCTCCTCTGGAGAAGACCTCATTTGGACTGGAAGTAAATGCTGTGGTGGTTGGACTCTCTCTGGCAAGGGCTTCTGACCCTTCATGGTGGCTACGCTGGGTTGGGGAAGCTCAAAGTGGGAGCTGCCTGGCCTGGCAGTCAACATGGAAGATGTGCGTGATGTTTTGCTAAGGGCTGGAGATGGACCATGCGCCTACCTTGGCACTGGGAAAATCAGTTCTCTCTGCCCTGGGCCGGACTGATGCAGCCCATCATCTAATGGCAGGAGGTCCAACCCTTTCCCGGCCACCTCCGTTATCTGTCCTGGGAGCTCCCAGGGAAGGGGAATGGGATGAGAGGAGGAGCTGGGACACATTTCCCAGCATCACAGAACTGTAGGAGTTGGAAGGAACCTTCAGAGATCATGTAGTCCACCCCCCTCCTCCTCCCATTTTGGGATGGAACAGGAGCAGGCTGAGGTCTCCAGCCCAGGGGAGGCAGCAGGACCCCGACACCACCTCCACTGTCCCTTGTCCAGAGTTTGGCTCTGCCTTTGCCTCCCCCACCTTGATAACCACCCCCCATTAGCAGCTCGGCCAGCACACAGGGATGTACAAAACAGTGAAGGCTTTTTATTTCGCTGCTGGAGTGAAACCACTGTAATTTCATAAAACTCAAAAAAAAAAAAAAGTGATTATTAAAAGGCATACATTTCTTTTTTTTTTTTCATTTTTACACAAGACGTAAGTAAACAGACAAGTTTCTTTTTAAAAAGGTTATAAAGTGTCAAGATCCTATACCTCATCTGCATATTCAAAGTGATGCCGTCTGATACAAAAAGCATGGGGTATAATAATTTAGCTATGGCTCAGACCAAAAAAAAAAAAACCAAAAACCAAACAAAAAAAACCAACAAAAAAAACCCCAAAACAAAACCCAAAACAACAACAACAAAAAAGTCATCTGGGCTTAATTTACATACTACTATGACTGCCCACGGAGTTAAAAAGGAAAATATGCAGTTCTTTGTTGCACAGAAAGAAACAGCAGGGAAGTGGAGAGTTCATGGGGAGACCATGGTCTAAAGGGAAGCCGTGCGCGGCCAAAGAGCCCCCTTCCCCAGGAATGTCTGGTAGATCCTATGAGAGGGACCGCGGCCAGCCCGTGACCCCCCCCATTCCACCCCAAAACTGCCCAAAGAAACCAGCCACGTTCTTCTCCCACCAGACAGCATCCCACCCAAAATCCACCCACGGAACTGCACCTACCCAGCCCGCTGGAAAGCAAATGAGATATAAGACCCTGGAAACTGCATGGAAGTCACGAACCTCCCTGTGCGCTTTTCCCACTGGGACTAATAAAAAACAAACCAACCCAATGAAAACCCAAAAAAAAAAAAAAAAGAAAAACGACTCGTTCTATTGTAGATAGAGCAAGACTCTTTGCTTCCTCAGGAAATCTGTTCCTCATAAACCTCCTCAGCCGCAGCTCTCAGCCCAAGCACCACCGTGTCAGCCTTATTGCAAGACTCAGAATACGAATTCACAAACGCGAAAATCTTTAAATACGTGTCACCAGACCTTTCTGGAATAAAGAGCTGGCCATTTGTGATGGCTGCGTTGCCTGCCTTCCCACCGCTGCCCCCACCGTGTGCTCCATATCACTGGGAAACCTGGAGAACAGAAGGGACACAGCAGCCTCGTAACCGAAATGCAGGTAAGGGCACATGTGTGGCACCAGTGAGAGGACACAACTCCCAGCTCCTGCTCAGATTTATTCCCCCACAGAGTCATAGAATGGTTTAGGTTGGAAGGGACCTTGAAGATCATCTAGTTCCAACCCCGCTGCCATAGGCAGGGACACCTTCCACTAGACCAGGTTGCTCAAAGCCCCATCCAACCCATGTTAGATTCAGCCAAAAGCCTATAAACTCTTGGTTTGATGGTTGATGCATCTCTGCTTTGCTCTACCTTGGGTCTCCAAAGCTCTTGCTACCTGTATGGAGTCCTGTCCCTGCAGACTATGGTAATACGGTGGGCTTCCATGGAAGGCTGAGCGAGATGGATAGGGGTGAGGAGGTATAAAACCCAGTTAGTGCCTTTGTTTGTGCAGATAAAGGCAGGATACGGTGGTTGCTTTGTAGCCAAAGCCATGGGGGGTGTCTGTTCCCTATGACATCTGCCAAGATCCAATAAGGACAACTGGAACAGCAGCAGAACAGGCAAATACGTCAGATTTTTAAGGCTCTCCTTTCAACATCTTGGCATCTGAGGTGAAATGAGGATTAGTGTACAAGGAGAGACCCTAAAACCAGCCAAAACCACAAGTTCTTGGCCATTTAGGCCTTGCTCTGGTGCTATGACTGCTGAGCTCCAACTCTCCCTCTTCCCCAGTTATCCCAATATTTTTGTGGGGGAACCGGGCTCTTCTTTGAGATTCCTAACTCAAAATCCAGTTGGAAAACCTCTCAGTTTCCCCAGCTTGTTGTTTCTGTAACCCCCTCTAGGCTGAAAACATCGAGCAGATGGTACCTCAGAGGTAGGAGCCCAAGTCTGTATCAAAAAAATCCCGAACGTTTGGCAGTCCAACCCAGAGAAACCTTGGAGCAGGTTCAAACCCTCCATGAAAAGACAGCATCTCCTGGGCTGCTGAGGTGTCCTCTCCAGGGAGCAGCACATGGGAAGTTGACAACAAGTTCCAGGACAGGGAGGTGACATCCATTAAAAACAGATAAAAAAAAATCAGGACAATTAAAGCAGCATGGTTTTGGGTTGGTTTTTTTTTTTTTTTTTTGCAGCGACTCACATGTAAGTGAAGAGTATCAAGATGTTGCTCTACCAGCCAGAGGTTCTCAGGATTTGGCCACATGGATTGTACCAGCTCAAGGACTACTCTTATACTAGAAGCTGTTTTTAAGGTGGTTGGGTTGATGCTACATCAAGCGAAGGAGCAATGCAAAGCCTGTCCACCCCCCTGTGTCCCCCCCCCCGGCAAACCCACCGAGCTGAGATTTGAGTGTACTCCCATCAGAGCTCAACACTGAGGGCTTCCACCATCAAACCCTGCATGGAGAAAGTCAAGAGTTCCTGTTGGCCAAAGGAATTCAAGCCCCTCTGTCCCCATCCTGACCCCAACTCAAAAGCATGGTGGCTGAAGCCCTAGATCGCTTGCCCTGGGCAATCTGCGATGCTCCCAGGACCATGGGAGAGGAAAACATTTCTGCCAGGGCAGAAACATCTCCAAGCCTGCAAAGCAATGGTTCCCACCGCTTTATCCTAAAGTCTTCACAAGTCATGGCACAGGCAGGGAGCACATGGGACCATGAGGTCTCCTGGCTGAGAGGGATTGAGGCTGTCCCCATCACAATGCCAAGCCACCTTCTACTGCCCTTGGGGACAAATGAGCACCTATTTTAGCAGCAAGAGAACACACCTGGGCAGGAAGGGGATGGTCACCCACCCAGAGGACTGCTGTAGTAAAGGATCAGGCCTTTTTATCAGCCTGGTTTCTCACCCTTCCCAACCACTGCAGACCATTTGACCACTACCACCTCCCACATGAGCCAGCAATGGGGCAGGAGAAACTCCAGGAACTGAGGGCTGTGGAAGCTTGGACAGACCTGAGGTGTGCAGTATGACAACTCTGGGGCCACCTCACTCAGCACCACAGCCTGTCTCCGGGATGGCCATCACTGCCATGCAGTTGGGGTGGCTCCCAACTGGAGAGGAGGTCTCCAGAAACAGCTCCAAGGCCCTCCTCTGCCTGAGTGGTGGCACAAATCTGTCCCCTACCCTTCTGCAGGTACCGAAGGTGTCTAACCAGCCTTCCTCACCGCTTATCCCAAGAGCAAATGTCTCTGGATAGTCTATGTTTCAGAAGGCACACAAACCTTTGGAGATACCCAACACAGGGCACTGAAGGCATCTCAAGTTGGGCAGCCTACAACCACAAGACGCTGGACGACTAGCCCTCCTTGCCCCAACAACTGTGACCCTCAGCAGCTGAGGGGGTGAGCAGCAGCGAGCCCAAAGGATACCTG
>JAOQGH010000012.1:149308041-149333747 GCA_025769975.1 Gallinago jamesoni
ACTAGCCCTCCTTGCCCCAACAACTGTGACCCTCAGCAGCTGAGGGGGTGAGCAGCAGCGAGCCCAAAGGATACCTGTAGCATCCCTTGGACCACACATATGCCCTGGTGATGCTGGATGGCAACCAACTGTGAGCTGGTGCTGGGGATTAGTCTGGGGGGCCATGGGTCACCTCCTGGGCTCCACTGGGCACAGATGAGAGAAAGAAAGGCCTAAGGACATGTGGAAGACAAACAGGTTTGGTTTTTTTAAAGTTTTTTTTTTTTTCTTTTAATTAGCAAATTTCTTCTTATCCTTGTCAAAAGGAAAAAACACCCCAAATATCCTCTACGTGCCCACTTCTCCAGCTGCTGCAAGCGTTCAAAGGCAGAAAATTAAGAGATGTTTCATGTCCCAGCTCAGGGGCAGCTCTGAGTCTACCCCTCCAGGGCACACGCCGGGGGGGGGTCTGGGGTGCCAGGAGCTGTGTTACAGATGTGGGAAAAGGCAGGTGCAAAATTTGGTGATGTGCTCTTGCCAGGAGCATCCAAAATTCCCCAGAAGAGCTGCAGCCCAGCCCCTTGGCCAGCAAACACAACGGTGGAGGACATGGATGTGCCCCAAGATGCGTGTTGCATCCCCAGGGCATCACAGCCAGAATCAGGGTTTGCGCCATGGCTCGGTGCTGGGGACACCATGGGAGAGAACCCACCACCCTGTGCACTGAATTTGGAAGCTATAAATAAGAGTACCCCACACTTGGGGGACCCAGTGCTGCCCCTGCACCCTGGCAAAGACCCACCACAGGTCCCCGAGTTTCCCAGTGCCCCTACCTTTTGTGCAGCGAGCCCCCAATGAGCCCCATCTGCAGCATCCCAGCCGGCATCAAGGCAACGGGGAGATGGTGGAGTGGGAGAGGAGCCAGGAGAAAGGGAACGGTGCAGGGGAGAATTAGCTTAGCCCTTCCCTTGGCCACAGGGCCAGCACCAAGCTGCAAGCCCCTTTCACCTCTTCCTGCCATCACCATCTTCCCCCTACCCTGAGGCCACCGGACCACCCCCACCTCCGTCCCCGTTGCTGCAGCCCTTATTTAGAGGGAAGAGGTGGGAAAGGGTTTTTCTGGGTGTGTTGCAGCCCTCCTGCTCTCTCCATCCTGCTCATCTCCATCCCTTCTCAGCCGGCACGGCCCTGCCTGCATCACCCCAAACCAGGTTGCCTCCACCCGTCCCTCTCAGTGCAACTGGAGGGGAAAGGGAGGAGGAGGAGGAAGGGGATGAAGAACCGTCACGTGAGCTCACTGCCTGCTAACGCCAAGAGTCAAAGGGCAGCGCTGCCTTCCCTCCTCGGGGCTGGAGCTGGAGAGAGCAGCCTTTTTTCGGGGATCCGGCAAGACGATGGTTTCTGCGGGTTCTGGGAGATGGTGGTGGTGCTTCATGTCCCCCCAACCCCAGCCTTGGCAGTGGGGCGGTGCCGTGGGGTGGCCGGGGTTTGGCGGGGGGAAAGGGGGGGGGTGAGGGGGTGGGATGCGTGCGAGTGCCCGGGTGGGTGTCTGTGTGCACAGATTTTGGCAAGAGGTCATTGAGGTTACATGATGCAGCATTTGTTCTTGTGGTTATGAGGGTCCTTAAATCGGAGTCTTTGCTTTGGTCGGTATTTTTCCAAGTACGTCAGCTGCTTGCTGTTGATGGCTCCTCTGCGCTTCCTGCGGGGACAGAGAAGGGATGGCACAGTCAGTGGTGTGGCAGGAGAAGACCTCCCACCCCAAACCCACCCCTGTCGGGGTGCTGAACCTCCCTAACTGGAGCAGGAAGGGATTTTGGAGGCTGTACCCTTCCATGAATGGAGACAAGCAATGATCCCTGCAGCTTTCTCACCCAACCTCCCTGGACATGGAAGAAAGGGAAGCCAGGGAAGAAAGACATGGAGAGGCTGCCCAAAATGGGGCGCCTGCCAAAAGCTCCCCAAGGATGCTCCCGGCTGCCATCTCCACCCAGCTGCAAAGGCACAGGGGGCTCAATACAACCCTCCCTATTCTTCCCTGCCTCCCCCAAAGGAGAGAAAAGCAACCCCAGTGCCCCAAAAAAAAACCCCTGGGACATGCCAGATCTCTCCACTCCCTCAGAGAATTGTAGACTGGTTTGGGTTGGAAGGGACATTAAAAATCATCTAGCTCCAACCCTCCTGCCATGGGGGAGAAACCTTCTGGGAGGGGATACCTCATTGGTCTCTACAACTGCCCTGAAAGGAGGTTGTAGGGAGGTGGGGGTCGGTCTCTTCTCCCGAGTAACAGGAGACAGGATGAGAGGAAATAGCCTCAAGTTGCACCAGGGGAGATTTAGGATGGATGTTAGGCAAAAATTTCTTCACTAAAAGGGTAGTCAAGCATTGGAACAGGCTGCCCAGGGAAGTACCTCCATCATCCCTGGAGGTATTTAAAGGACGGGTGGACACGATGCTGAGGGACATGGTTTAGTGATGTTTTTGTCAGTATTAAGTGGATGGTTGGACTTGATGACCTGAAAGGTCCCTTCCAACCTAGACGATTCTAGGACACCTCCCACTAGACCAGGTTGCTCAAAGCTCCACCATCCAGCCTGGTCCTGAAAGGCTGCTTTCTCCCCCCCGCCCCGAAACGCTGTTTGACTTACTGTCGGATGAACTGGATGGCGTCTTCGTACTTCATCCCGCTCTCGATCAAGGCCAGCGCCACGAGGACGGGAGCGCTGAAAGGCAACAGCAGTGGTGGTCACTCCCCAGAGCCTGACATCCCGTCCCAGGGCGGTGGGACAAGGCTATAATGGTGGCCTTGTGCCAGCACTGCCCTTTCCTTTGTGATTTCTTGCCATTTGGCCGCCAGCGCTGCTCCAAGGAGCGGCTGATTTTGTGGGTAAAAAAACCCCAGGATGGGGCTGGCAGCTGTTTTGCTGCTCTTCTAATGAGTAGGAGGACTTTGGAGGCAAATCTACCAGAAAACTGGATGCAAATATACATGCAAAACCAGACCTGCAGCGGGGGGGGGAGCAGTAAAATGCAGCAGCTCTCAAAAAAGCATCAGCTCCTGGTTTTAGCAGGAGGCATTTTGCAGTATTTCCAGAGCTCTTAGCAAAAGCCATGAGGCCCTACGAGGGGAGCATCCATCCCTCTGAGTCCCCCCACCACTGCCCAGGATTTGCCCATGAGGAAGCAAAAGAGGAGATCAGGCAGCATCCCCCCCATCAACACCTATTCCCACGAAGGTCTCTGCAGCATTCAAATGCCCAGCTGAAGGGGGAGCAGGGAAGAAGGAGAGCAGGCGTGGGGCAGATGTGGGGCAGGCAGTGGGGCAGGCTCTGACTTACCGGCCCAGGCCGGCCACGCAGTGCACGGCCACGCAGCAGCCGGGGTCTTCGCAGAACTTGGTCTTCAACAAGTTGAGCCAATCTTCCACGATCTTGCTGGGAGGAGGCGCCCCATCATCAAATGGCCAATCCTGCAGGGTCGGAGTGAGAGAAAAACACTGTCAGGCCTTGGGGGAAAACTCAGGGGATTGATTTTTACTCTGGGGTGATGGTGTTTGGGACCTTGGCAGCTGGGGGGGGTGGATGTGTGTGCCACGACCTGGGCTTGCAGAGGAGCTTTTTGGGGATGTAGCAGGTTTTGCCACACCATTTGACATTCAGGAATGCCCCGGCTGCTTCAGCTTGGGGTTTGCAGGCATACAAGTCTAGGTCTGGGGTTCTCCTAGGCCTAGAGCTCTAGGTTCAGCCTTCAGGAGCACTACAGGACCTGCAACATGGTCCCCATGTCCTCCTACCTCTGCAGAGCGGGGTGGCCGTCACCTGCCTCCTCCCCATTCTGTTGACCACACTGAGCTTCGGGGAGCTGCAACTCCCATCCTTGCCGCCAGCAGCTCATGTCTAAACCCAGCACTTGGAAGAGAAAAGCCGCTTTGTAGGAAGTTTGAGCAAAAGTGGCTCAGAAATGGCTGAAACCCAAGGTAGCTGATGCAGTGTCAAAATTCAGCTTGCTGCAACACATGGAGGGGAAGGTGAAGACATGAGTCCTGAAAGGATGCTCTGGGGACTCCCTAACACAGCTCCAGAGAGCCAAAGTGGGGACCATTTAAACAGAATCCTTCAGGAAAGGCTCTTATGGGACAAAAAACCAAAAGACCCATCTTCTCCTGAGCTTCATCCTCAAGCTGCAGGGACTCAACATCGGAGCTTGGTGATGAAGTGGGTAAAATGGGTGTTGCACTGAGCATGGCCTGGCCCTGGGCTCTGCTACAGGGGAAAAGCATCGCCCCCAGCCTTGCTTGCAACTGCTGCAGCATTTTGGGGAAGGGCTGGTGTCTCCCCATGGGTAGTTGGGGCTCTCAGAATGGGGATTTCTCTCCCAAAATGGATTTGGCAGGAGGAATGTGGCCAGTGGCTACACAGCAGTGGGAGAGAGGGACAGGCAGGGGAGCATTGCTTGGAGAGGATGAGGCAGGGTGCAGACCATGTAGATGATTTGTAGACGTAGGGCTGAGGGACATGGTTTAGTGGTAACTTGGCAGTGTTAGGTTGATGGTTGGACCTGACGATCTTCACGGTCTCTTCCAATTTAGATGATTCTATGATTCTACAGTGAGCCCTCAGTGGGTGGAATCATGGGGCTGTAATCCTCATCTTTGAGGAGTGAGTCACTAAGCTGCTGTGCTGGAGTCATCCTTGGTGTAAGATGGCAAAAGAAGCTGCTAAGCTTCACTTCAGTGCTTGAACAGATGTCATTTCAGTTGGGCTTTGCTAGGAAAGGAGCACATGAGGCTTCAGGGTATCCTAACCCTTGAGCCAGCTCACCACGCACAACTTGTTGCCTGTCCTGCAAGACCATCTGTCTTCTCCCCGTGGTACCCGGAAAGCACTGATTCAGCCATCAGCGCAGGTCACCAGCTCGCATCAGGGATGACCCACCATACCACAGAATCATTGAATGGCTTGAGGTGGAAGGGACCTTCAAATATCAGCTAGTCCAAACCTTCTGCCATGGGCAAGGACACCTCCCAGTAGACCAGCTTGCTTAAAAGCCCCATAAAACCTGAACCTGGAACAATTCCAATGATGGGGCATCCGCAATGTCTCTGGGCAACCTATTCCAGTGCCTCACCAGCCTCATCATATATTTTTTCTTCCTTATGTCTGATCTAAACCTACCCTTCTCAATTTGAAACTGTTGCCCCTTGTCCTGTCACTACAGGCCCTGGTAAAAAGTCCCCACCTTTCTTATAAGCCCCCTTTCTATACTGAAAGGCTGCAAAAAGGTCTCCCTGGAGCCTTCTCCAGGATGAACAACCCCAACTCTCTCAGCCTGTCCTCATAGGAGAGGTGCTCCAGCCCTCAGAGCATCTTTGTGGCCTCCTCTGGACCTCCCATTCCAACAGGTCCACGTCCTTCCTTTGCTAAGGACTCCAGAGCTGGAGGCAGTACTCCAGGTGAGGTCTCACCAGAGCAGAGCAGAGGGGCAGAATCCCCTCCCTCGCCCTGCTGGCCATGCTGCTGGGAATGCAGCCCAGGATATGGTTGGCTTTCTGGGCTTCAAGTGCACATTGCCAGATCCTGTCCAGCTTTTTATCCACTAGTATGCCCAAGTCCTTGTCAGCAAGGCTGCTTTCACAATCCTTTCGTCCCCCAGCCTGCATTGATACCAGGGGTTGCCCCTACCCACGTCCAGGACCTTGCCCTTGGCCTTGTTGAACTTCATGAGGTTTGCGTGGACCAAGTCCTCAAGCCTGTCAAGGTCCCTCTGGATGGCATCCCATCCCTCTAGGGTTATCAGCTGCACAACTCAGCTTGGTGTTATCTGAAAACTCGCAGGTGCACTCGATCCCGTCACCGATGAAGATATTAAACACTACGGGTACGTCCAACACAGTATATCCATCCTGCACCATAAACCTTCCTACAGCGAAACCCACACAGCGTCAGTACTCCGGCAGGATTTCTGCCCCAGCTCCAACTTGCTGGAAGAGCTGCCAAGCAGATGCCCAAGGCACGGGACACCCACGTCTGGCACAACTTGGTAACTGCCAGCAGTTGGTCAGGATCCCCTGTGGCACACAGAGGAGCCAAAAGCAGAGGTGTCCAAAACAGCCACAGAGTGTGTCCAGGATGGGACCACTGTACATGTGGACACCGTGGCTGTAGATGTTGGCACCCAGGCTCATCCCGCCAATCAGTCCTCGACCAGCTTGTGTCTATCCCCCAAAGAAAGTGATAGGATACATAGATACAGTCTATATATACATATAGATTTGATATAGCTATATATAGAAATATCTCTGGGCATGTTATCTCTGTATCTGCACAGATAGATCTATCCATAGATACATAGGATATAGATATCTCTCTAGATAAGATATACCTTATATAGTTTCTATATAGTTATAGAAACATACATAGAAACTATAAGAAGCATCTTATGTAGTTTCTATATTTATGATATTGATATCTCCCTGTACAAAACATACCATACATATAGATATCTCGCTATAATATAGAGAGGTATGTATATCTTAGATGTAGAAACTCAGACTGGAGGACTCCAGCCACAAACAGAGTAAAAGGCAGAATGTGGTGTGTAAGCGAGCAGATAGGATATCCTCCATACAGGTTCTATATGTAGGATTCAGCTACCTTTCTCTAGAAGATATACCCTATAGGGACATAGCGTCTGTATCTGGAGAGATCTCCACCTGGAGGATCTGTATCTAGAGAGAGACACAGGATCTATATCTCCCTATATCCTATCTCCTCTAGGATCCTCTAGATAGAGATCCGATGTCTCGATTCTAGATGCTCTAGAGGATCTAAGATCTCTCTCTCTAGGATATACGTTATACAGGGAGAGCTTTATAGGGAGGATCTACGCACAAGAGGACCACCCCAGGGGACACCAGGCGCTTCCAAAGCCTTTCCTAACTAATGAGCTGAACTCTCCTGGCTCCCCAGCTGGAGTTGAGCTCCCTGGCAGGGCAATCACGCCTGACATCATCTCCAATTACTTATCAGCCAAGACACAGCCCAGGCAGCTGCCTGCTCTGCCTCCTGGCCTTTTCCTGCTGGCTGCCCTCTCCCTTTCATCCCCCAGAGCTGCTGCAAGAGCAAATATCTCCCCCTCCCCTCCCCTCCCCTTCCCTCCCCTCCCCTTCCCCCCCCAGATAAGATAACGCCGAGGGTTGTGGTGACCACGCGCATCTTCCACGTGGGATCAGGCGCTCTCATCCCCTGGATGCTTTAAAGCCCGAGCCACAGGCAGGGAAGGCAGCTGCCGACTCAACCCCTATGAGTCACAGTTTCGAGTGCGTGGGCAGCAATTTTATTTATTTATTTTTTTTTTTAAAGCACCAGCCCCATCTCAGCCCCGGGGGAGCGGGGAGCTCGCCCACCTCAACCCCCAGGATGAAGCTGAGCTTCAAACTCTGCTCTCGTTGCACGTGCGATGCCGCTTTGGTCCACCCAGAACACAGGGTGTTCAGCAGACCCCAGGGGTGGGGGGTGTTTTAAGCCCGGGAGGGGGTGGGCAGCCTCCCCCAGCACCCATCCGGCCGCCCACCTACCATGACGGTGATGCCATCCTTCTCCAGGGGGGTCTTGTCGTAGGTCACTTCGCACACTCGCACCACCGTGGTGGCACCGTACTTCTTCAGGTCCTGGGGAGGGAAGGAGAAGGAGGGGGGTCTGAAAAAACCCTGCCAGTCACACCCCACTTAATTCCAACACCTCTGAGCCCTGCTACGACCACACGGACCCCTATGGACCCTAAAGCAGTGCTGTGCCCCATCTCTGGACCCTTAAGTTGAGACCCCTCTGTAGTCCATCCAGCCCAGGAAGCATGAAATCCCCGGGCATCAATTATTATCCCTGGAGGTATTTAAAAGCTGGGTAGACGTGGTGCCGAGGGACATAGTTTAGTGGTGGTTTTGGCAGTGTTAGGTTAATGGGTGGACTTCATGATCTTAAAGGTCCCTTCCAACCTAGATGACTGATTCTATGATCAAAGCCACAGGGCCAGCTGGATTTTTACCATGGCTCCTTGGAGTCACTAGTGCCAATGGGGCCGTTTATTTTTAAGCCCCCACCAGCAAGGACTTTACACCTCAGGCAAAGAAACATCCCCGATACGGGTGCAAATCCTCCAAAGGAGAAATTATTTGTGCCTGGTGGGGTCGCAGCTCCCACCATGGGAATGCACAGAGGGGGAGTATGGTACTGCACCCCACCAACCACGCTCGGCATCTCACAGATCGCTTGGGGGCTCCTTCTTGACCTCATTGCTGGATCCCATCATCACTCCCAACGTGCTGCAGGCTGGGGACTTGGACTTGGGCTGCTTCCAGCATGGCTTATCGTCTGCGGCACAGATTGCCCTCGGATTATGTTCCCCGCTGGGGAACCGTGTGAGATCACAGAATCATAGAATGGTTCATGGTGGAAGGGACCTTCAAGATCATCCAGTTCCAACCCCCCTACCCTGGGCAGGGACACCTCCCACCAGAACAGGTTGCTCAAAGCCCCATCCAGGCTGGCCTTGAACCCCTCCAGGGATGGGGCAGCGACAGCTTTCCTGGGCAACTTCTTCCGGTGTCTCACCAACATTAACAGTAATGAATTTCTTCCTTATATTGAATCTAAATCTCCCCTCTTTCAGTTTAAAACCATTAGCTTTCGTCCTATCACTCCACTCCCTGACAAAGAGTGTTCCCCCCCATCTCTCCTGTATCCCCTTTAGGTACTGGAAGGGGCTATAAGGTCTCCCTGGAGCCTTCTCTTCCCCAACTCTCTGTGGCCCACTCAAGATCGTCCCCTTGAATGATCCATCTCCTTCCTTCTCTTGCCAGACCAGAGCAAACCCCTGCACACACGGCAGCTCAGCCAAAAATCTAAAAAGCTGGAAGAAAGGGGAATTTCCCACCCTTCCCGTGGTGCCATCCCCACGGCCTCGTGTGCAGCAGAGTATGGGGTGGCTGTGCCCAAACCCCAACTGCCTTCCTGCAGCTCTCTGAGCCGGTGGCAGTCACGCTTGTCTTTTCAGGTGTGCACTGGGAGGGTTTCCTCGAGCTCAGAGGATGCCTCTGGTGCCACCACACCAGAACTCGAGGCAGTTTATTTAGGTCTAAGGCAGAAACCCTTTTCTAGGCTCATGTGCAGCCCCAGGTCTCCCCACCAATGCAGTAACATCCCAAAAAAAACCTCCTTGGAAACAGAAGCTGCTTGTGCCAGCTCAACTGAACCTGCAGCACCCCAGACATTGATAAAAAGAGCAAGTCAAAGCCTTTTGCCCCAGACCGTGGACATACATCCATTAATTCCCCCCCCCCAACTCCCGGCTGCTGCCAGTGCCACCGGCAGTGCTCCCAGGATGGGGACAGTCACCGGCTCACGCAACACCCAGCCCTCCAGCTCCTTGCGCACCACCCAACGTGCTCTGGGCATTGGAAAGACACTGGGATATTTGGGATGAAAAAAGGTGCTTATTGAGGAGCTGCTGGGAGGTTGCACGCACCCACGTACATCACTGCAAAGCCCCGTGACCACATGCTGGTGGAGCTGGCAGAGGATGCAACAGGAACAGGGAAACACCACTCCATCTCTGCTGTGCCCAAACACCACGTTTGGTGTCCTCTAAACCATCCTACCCCAAAAAAGCCAGTGGTGATGGAGCCACCACCCAGGGATGCCACTGGTACCAAAGGGGGTGTGCTGCTAGCTCATCCTACACAGAAACGATCCCTGGTGCATCTCAACATTGGCTTTTTAGCCTCAAAATACGCAACCGGGTCCTGGTACCTGCCTTCCAACCTCCCCTCCTTACCTCCAAGAAGGTGCTGAGCGTGGCGTTGGTGGGGTTGTGGGTGATGAGGAACCTCATGTTTTTGTAGCAGACCTCCACCGGCGCAGGGCGGTTCATCCGGGCCATGGTGGGATGGGAGGAGGGCGAGGTGGTGCAGACAACGGTGGGGGGAAAAAAAACAAAACAAAAACCCAAGAAAAGTGTGGCGCGGAGGGGAAAACAAACAAACAAAACGACCCAACCGACAAGCCCTCTGCACTTCAAAAATAAAAAATAAAACAGGATCGAGAACTCAATATACAGACGTTGTGCAAATAATCCCAGCTCCTGGGAGTGCGCCGGCTTCCTCGACACACCGCAAGCCCCCCGGGGTAAAAAAAGCCGGATGGGGAGAAAAAAATAATATTAATGATAATAATAATATTAATAATAATAATAATTTTGAAAAAAAAAAAAAGAAAAGAAAAGAAAAGAAAACAAAAATCCCTTTGCTGTAGTGTCGGTGTCCTGGGCGTGTGTGCGACCTGGGCGAGCGGCTGCCGCCTCCCTGGCGCTCTAAGAAAGGCCTCTGCGTATGGTTGGGGGGGGTGGCGGGAGGGTGACCCCCGTCACGTTACCCCATCGGGGTATGTGGAGTACTTAGGGGGGGCAGGGGGGGCCGGGAGCCTACGGGGCGGCGTCGGCGGCGTCTGGCAGCGGTCCCTCGCTGGGGCGATCCATGCACGGGAGCCTTGAATGGTTGAGTCGGAGGGTCGGGATGCTGGGGGAGAGGAGGAGGAGGAGGAGGAAGAGACGAGGAGGTGGCCGGGTGCTGGTTCACAGGGCGAGTTGCTGGGGGCTTCGGGGCTCAGAGCTGCTCCTCAGCACCTCCATAAATCCCAGCGGAGAGCGAGGCTGCAAGGGAAGGAAGAGGAAAACATGATGGGAGGATGTTCTCCTCCCTAGGTTGGCTCCGAGGGAGCTGGGGGGGCACCCACGCATCCCGTAAGAGCATCCCTGCCCATCCTCATCTTACCCACAGATTAGAAACGGAGGTGGTATTTAAAGAAAAAGCTGAAGTATCACCTGAAAAAACTGAAATGGCACAGAAATGTTGGGGTGGGGGTCGGGGGGAACTCACATTTCCCCCCCCAAAAAGGGAAAAAGCACACGGAAGGGAAGGAGCTTGCTCTCACACCACCCAGCACCAGCACCCAGAGGGTGTATTTAAGTACTTGAGCCACATGAGCTGACACCTCCCTCCCTCACTGGTACCCATCACTGTCCCCCCCCCGCCTCCCCCCCACCTCACCTTTGAGTCCCCCAAACCCTTGGGGCGTCACGGCGAATATTTCCACCCCGAACGCGGCGCTCTGCCGGAAACCAGCCACCGCTGCCCCTAATCACCCACATGCTCCCGGCGCTGCTCCGGTGGCTAATGGCCACCCAATGCACCTCTAATGCTCTTAGCCCAACTAAGCCGCCCGCAAACGAGCTTTCTCGGGGATGGGGGGGGGGGGGAGGGAGGGAACAGGGGAGTGGGGGGGTGGTGGGCAAGCAGTTTTGCCAGCGACGGATGTGTCCCCCTGCTAATTCGTCCGCATCCCCATCCCTGCCGGAGCATCGCTCCCTACGAAGCACCCCAACCCCCCAGCCTGGGGCATCTCCGCGATGGGGAAGAATGAAATAAGAAAATAAATCCATTCCCACTGCGGGAAATGCCGAAAGCCACGAGAGGCCGGGCCTCGGAGGGAGTCAAGGGTGATGCCAGAGCCATTGGGAGCCGAGGGAAACCCTGGCGTTTTACCCACCAGACTCTTGTTTTGAAGCTGGTCCCTTCCCCGGGTCAGCGGCTGCTTAGCGCCGCGTGGCCAGAGCCTCAAAATAGACCATAAGCACATAAGTAACCCAAGCTGGGCCAGCAGGCACCCCCTTCGCCTCTCCCAGCACCCAGAAACCCCAGAAAAACGGGTTGTTTTACTCCCATGCCACGAGACAAGGTGGGAGCGGGGAGGTGTGCTGAGCACTGACCCGCTCATCACACCACCCGGCTGCTGTCACTGGGCTCCTCCAGGCCAGAGCATCGCTTACGACCTGCCCGCTGGCTCCTGCCTTGCTGGGGAATGCCAAGAATCGAAATAGCAAAAAAATCAAACAGCGAAGGGAGGGGGGGAAAAAGGCAGGTGAGGTGGCAGGGGGAAGCGGGGCTGCTAAAATCCTGGACTTTTCTGCTGGCTTATTTATTTATTTATTCTTTATTATTATTTATTTAATTTAAATTAAATTAATTTTAATTTTAAATTTTAATTAATTTAATAAATAAATAAAATAAACTAATTATTTATTATTGGCTGTCCTGGTGCTGCCCCAGTGGCACAGCGCATCCCTGCACCCCTGGGTTTACAGCCAGGGTTTTGGAAAGGAGCTTAGAGAGGGGTCTGGGAGCTGGGAAAGGACCGAAACTCAAGGGGATTTCGGCACCGAGCCTTCCCCAGCTCCTCCCCAACTCCTGAGGTGTCTTCTTCTCCCTTTCCAAGTTGCCCCAAATCCCTTTGTCAGCCACACCACATCACTCCCAACTCATTTTTTGGGGAAAAAAAATTGGGTAACTCTACCCCAGAGGCAAGAAGAGATGGGATGGAGCCAGCTCTGGGGTTTGTGATGGTGACCCATGGTTGAGCAGTGTCAACCCCTGGGCTCCTTCTCTTAGGGTGCACTAGATTTTTTTCTTCTCTTGAGGATGCTGAAGAAAATCAATAATCCACCCCACAGGGATCTTCTGTAATGTTCAAATCCAGCCTGGGCTGTAGGGATGTCCCGCGGGGAATTTTACAGTCCCCACTGAGAAAATCAGCTGGTGGAGGCTGGAAGCTCAGCTGAGGGACTGGAACGAGGTGAGAGCTGCCTCCCAGCAGCATTTTGGGTCTGATTCAGAGCAGTTCAGTCCCAAGGCAATGCTGAACCCCTCCCCATCCCCCCCAGGGAAGGTCACCCTCCCCACCTGGACCACAGCACCAGGATCTTTGCTCAAACCTTGCAATACTCCTGCAAGACAGGACAGAAACCTGCTCTTTCCCTGGGCTTAATATGATTTTCCAGCAATGTTCCCACTCATTGCTTCACTTGTGGGGTCGGCTCCCCCCGAGGATGAGCTCACCGGGGCTGGGTAAAAAATGATATTTCTGGAAGGTAATTTTGGGCTGATTTTGGCTACGTGGCTCCTACAGGTCCAGTCGCTGAGCTGTGAGCCCAGCCCAGCCATGAAAAGAGCCAGCAACCCAACAAGTGAAATGTTTCCCAAGAAAAACCTCCCGGCAACCTCCTCAGCAACTTTCCTCCTTTGTTTCAAGGCAAAGAAAACAAAAAAAGGTCAAAACTCTCAAAAAGGTATGGCAGGCGGGCAGGATGGACAGCCACAGAAGCTCAAAGGGAAGAGCTGCTGGAAAGCAGATATCGCCACAGATCTTCCCCGTGCAAACCTAATTTCTCTGACGCAAAGGATCTGAGGATCTTCTGCCCTTCCTTTAAATGCCTTCAGCTCTTGGCTCTTTGAGCTTTCAACGTCTTGTCTCCTGCCCCTTCGGTCTCCACGTGCTTGCATGAGAGGTGCTTTACAGTGGACAAGGAAAAGCATCCAAAAAAAAAATTAAAAAAAAAATAAATCACTTTTCCCCCTCCGAACAACCTCGTGCCCACGTTTAACCGAGTGTGGGATTAAAGCCACCCTCCGAGTGACCCCGTGGGACCAGGAGGTGCTGTGAGCACCACCAGCATCGCACACCTGGCCGTGGTACCATCACCCCACCATCACCCAACACATGGATCGTGCTCTGTGGGCGCTCTGGACACCATCTAAATTTTTTCTGGGCTTGGGCGTGCTCGCTGCCAGGAACGGAGGGTTCAGTGGGAACCGCCTGCAGTACGAGAACAGCGAGTGCTCCTTTCCCACAAGGTCCCCTCTCCAGTGGAAGAGTTTCAAGTATTTTGGCAATCATCGCACGGTCCCTGGTGAATTCGGCCCGAAGCCCATAAATCCCTGATGGATATTCAATCGCAAATCATCCCCAGCTCTACGGTGCTGATCGCCGTATTAAGCGTGGCCGAACGACGTGGAAAAGGGTATTTCAGCTCGTATTAATAACCTGCCAAGTGAATAAATATCCTTCTGACTCGAGTGCTAGGGGGGAATCTGGATGGAGCACATGAGGACACGGTGTGGAAGCCCTGGATGAGGATGCTCAGTGGTGCAGCACTGGCCTTTCAGGCTCAAACCCATCAGGGTAAAGCCCAATGAAGGACATCCAGCGTGGAAAACCAGTTGTCCAACTGGAGGAGCTGGGGTACTCTGCTGCCACCATCCCCTGCTGTGCCCAAAGCTGAGGAGGGATGGGGATCACCTCCCTGTAAGGTGCCCATCCCTGTCATCCCAACATCTGCAAGCTCATCCCAAAGCTTCATCGGCCACATGTGCCTTTGAATTTCCAGAATTTTGGCCTCCCAACTGTCCAGGGATGGACCCTGCAACAGCAGGGATGGGGCTGCTCTTCCTCCCAGCACCTCGAGGCAAGAGAAAGGCCGGGGTTTCCTCGCTACTTGGCTGGACGGGTGAGCAGATGCCAGAGCTGGTGGCCACGCTGCTGGTACTCGGGCTAGTGGGATGCAGCTGGTGGGGTCAGGTTTTCCTAAACACAGCGGCTCCCCAAGCAAAGGAAAAGGAAGCTTTGTCGAGCCAAAATGTCGCTCCACGTGGGCTTTATCAGTGGGACTTGGAACAAAGGCTCTTACTCACCCAAACAATATGTGTCTTACCCGTATATAAATATAGCTATCTCCCGAGCGAGCACATCTCACGTTCAAAGTTCACCTTCAGAAAAATCTAACAAAACGCCCATCTCTGCTACATTTACTCGACCTCTCTCCTGCTCTCAGCCCACGTAGCAAGACACTGACCAGCCCTTTCCCCTTATGGCTGATCAAGTCCTTCTCTCCCTGCTCCCAGTCCCACCTCCACAACAGGCGTTTCCACCACCCTGAAAACTGCACGCGAGTTTCTGAGTAGTCCTGGTTATTGCCACGTAGGAGTTTTGTACACATCTACCATTGCCACGTGTGACCACAGCAAGCAGGTCTATGGGGCTTGGTCACACCCAGGAGGAGACCTACCACCACCAGCAACACTAGCATCATCACCGCTTCCACCACTGCCACCAGCAATACCACCAGTGCCACCAGCACCAGCAACACCACCAGTACCACCAGCAACACTACCACTGCCACCAGTACCAGCAACGCCACCAGTGTCACCACCAATCATTGAGCCATAGATTCACAGAAGGTTGGAAGGGACCATAAAGACCTTCTAGTTCCAACGCCCCCGCCATTGGCAGGGACACCTTCCACCAAACCAGGTTGCTCAAAGCCCCATCCAACCTGGGCTTGAACCCCTCCAGGGATGGGGCACCCACAGCTTCTCTGGGGCACGTGTTCCAGTGTCTCACCACCCCCAAGAGTAAAGAATTTCTCCCTGATGTCCAATCTAAATCTACCAGCAGTACCACCACCAGGGAGAAGAGGTCCCAGGATGTGATGAGCCATGGTGCATCTGTGACTGCAGCCGGGAGCCTGGACCAGAAGAAAACCAACGCGCTGAGATTTCCTCCGGCCGCATCCGCGCTGGAGGAAACAGGAAAGGTCCGGGAGGGGAGCGACGGAAACAAAACACCCCTCGGGAGCCGGCGTCTGGGGGCAGAGGCGAGAGCGGCCACCACAACCTCCTGCTCCAGCTGCAGGGCCGGAAAGAGCAGATGGGGATGTCCTGGAAAAAGCCGTGCCGGACGCGGCGGGATGCCTGCTACCAAGGATGGAGCAGCGCCCAGCACCACCATCTGCAGGGAGAACATGGTGGGTTGTTTTTTTTTTGTTTTTTTTTTTGTTTTCTTTGTTCCTTTTGCCACGGGGGAGGTTTCCTGAACACAACAGCAAGAAGGAGGATGAAAATCGCTCGGGTGCAGACGGGGAGCTCGCGGGAGCCCACCAAAAGCCACCTGCAAGATGAACGGGTCCATCATGCATCTTCCTCCATGTCATTTTTAGTGCACAGTAACTGCTGGCTCCCAGAAAAACCGGCAGAAAAAGAGCCGTACGGCCCCTCGCTCTATAGCCCTGGAGAGATTTAAGGAGTTTGGTGGTATTTAGGGAGTGGGGAAAGGGGCCAGCGCGGAGATTCCAAGCAGGAGGCACTCAGGAGATGGGGAAAGAGGGAGAAATAGGGAAGATGAGACAATGAGCCAGGCAAGAAGAAGAAGAGCAGAGTCTTCCCAGGGCTGTGCAAGCCGAGAACACACCAGAGGCCCCGGTAACATGATCGACCCCTTTTTATCTTTTATGTGCAACTTTTTTTTCCTTTGAAGGGAGATTGAGGCACAGCCTGGAAAGTGCCTAAAATGGCCCTTTCAGAGCTGTTTTTCCCTCTGGTGCCGGTCCACAACCTTGGTGGGACACGGACCCCGTGCCCACACAAGGATGCCCGTGACGACCACCGGCACATGTGGGGCAAAGCCCCAGAGGCGACACGAGATGCTCTTGGCATCCCTTGAAGAACCCTTTAGCTGCAATTTCAGTTTTTTCCAACCACATGCAATACCCCCCCCTCTCCGCCCCCCCCCCCCAAAAAGCAGCCTGAATTTGGGGAGGGTGCAGAGATGGCTTTTTTTTAATTTTTTTTTTTTAACCCAATTCCTTCTTGCGCTGATTTAGCTCAGAAAAAGGCAAAAAGGTACCAAATGTTGAGCACTGGGAGGGGGTTGGTGAAAAGGACATCCCCCCTCTCCCCCCAAGCCGAATGCAACCCCCTGCCCACCCCGTCCCCGGCAGCGGCCGACTCACGGGCAGCCGCCTCGCAGCGAGATCCTGGTTTTATGATCCGGGATATCCCCTCCGACGCCTTCCCCCGGCAGCCGTGAGGAGCTCGCAGCCACGGAGCCGACGTCAGAGGCTTTTCCTGGCTTGGATTTGAAGGGAAAGGAGGAAAAAAAAAAAAATAGCAGGGGAGGGGGTGGGAGGAAGAGAGGCCAACTCCACCGGGAAAAGTAATAGCAGGCTTCGGGGCTGGCTGCCTCCCAAATATGCCGAGGGTGCATCCCGGAGTTTTTTTGGGGGATGAAAGGCTTGGTTGGATGAGGATGGCCAGTCCACAGCAAAGCCAAGCACCCCAAATACTGGGGGCCAGCTCCTCCCCCCCATCCTTCAGGGATTTCTTTTGGCTAGAGGAATCAGGGGGAAAAAAAAAAAAAAAAATAAAAATTCTGCCTCTGATGGGGTATTTCCAGGCTTCCTGCCTTGCCCAAAAGTATTCTTGGAAAAAAAAAAAATAAATCCCAAAGCAGTATCCTCACCCCAAAACACACAAAAGGGGGCAAGCTGACCCCAGTGGTGTGTGTGTCGTCCCCCCCCCCGACAACTGCCAACGCCACGTGCCTCTCTCACCCTGAATTTCTGGCAGGGCTGAACACCTGCTCACCTTTTCTTGTGGTTTCTCGCAGCGTTTCAAGCCAATTTAATACTCGTGGCAGGTGTCTGAGCGGCAAAACGCAGAGGGGGAAGCACCAGGAGTGTGGGCAGCAGCCCCCCTCCCCATCCTCCCCCCTCCAGAATGGCACAGGGGGGCTGTTGTGACCTCCCCTCCAAAATTACAGCTTGAGCCCCATGACGGAGAGGCTGATTTTTGGGAGAGGAGCAGCCTGCGTTCAGTTTTTCCACCGCATTCCCCAACATTCGGTGTTTTGGCCCCCTGTCTTCAACCGCCCCATTTTCCACCAGACCTGAACTTTGCTATTTGGCATGTCCCAGCTCGGTGGTGGCACCCGAAAGATGTCCCTCCGTCATCTGGTCCTACCTCCTTGCCAAGCCAACGGCAGCTCTGAGCAAAGGGCATCGACAGACCTTTCTGCGTCATCGGCGCATCTTGCACAACCCCCAACGCCAACCGGCCGCAGTGGCTTTGATGGACATTTGTTGATGAGGAAGGGGGCTCCAGGGGACTCAGTCTACCCAACAGGTGGATTTCAACCTGCAGATAGTGCTGAAAGAACACCTTGCTCCACGACATGCTGGGGATGGAACCATGGGAGAGAATAAAACATGCTCTGTCTGTGATAAAGGTCTTCTCTGGTGGCATCTAGCTATAGGCAGCATTGACCAGAGAAGCCAAGCTCTGGAGAAAGGTAGCTCTTCCAAGACAATGGCACCAGGTTGGGATGGGCTTTGCAAGTCATTGAGCTTCCTCCACCATCCAGACCCTGTGCTCTCAGGGGTTGTCCTCCCAAACCATCTTACCCTTGCTCCCCAGAATGGAGTCTTCACATTTCACCCCGTGGAGACAGGTTCACACATATTGTGACAGGCTGCTGGTGGGCAGCAACACCACTGGCCCTCTCTCCCTTGCAGTGGGCACTGAAGCACTTTTGAAGGCAGCCACCAGCCCATGGGGACGATGCTGCATGGAAAACCCTGGGGTGGCTCCTCCTTGTCCTCACCAGCCCTGACTGCTGCCACCTCTCAGCAGAAACCACAGCCCTTCCATGACTGTCCCCTTTCCAGCAGGATGGGACAGAGATGCTGCATGCAGGTAATAAATGCCCCTCCAGAGCTACTAATAATATGGAGAGACACCAGGGGAAACGTGACGGGTGTCAGCCAGGATTATTGAAGTGAAGGGAGATGAGATGCTGCAAGGTCCACCAATGGCCAGACACGCTGCAGACCCCCAGCACGCCAAGCTCCTGGCTCATCCCACCAAGCCCTGGTCCTGCAGAGAAGGTTTTCCATGCAAACCCCTTCCAGAAACCTCCTTATCTCCAGCAAAATGCAACGCGTCGGCA
This sequence comes from Gallinago jamesoni, assembly GCA_025769975.1. Lineage (NCBI taxonomy): Eukaryota > Metazoa > Chordata > Aves > Charadriiformes > Scolopacidae > Gallinago > Gallinago jamesoni. The sequence continues at coordinate 149,326,689 of JAOQGH010000012.1, forward strand.
AAGCTCTGGGGGTAAAAGCAGGTACCTCCGAGCTGCTGGTTTTGGATCCACGACCATGGGTACGGTCTGATCCTGTGCCCTCTCCTACCTGCACCCGGCCACCGTCAGGAACAGGGACAAAACCCTTTGGTCTGAGCCGCCGCCGCTCTTGCACAAGAGCCCAGTGCCAAGGGACGCTGCAAGGGACGCGTCCCACCTGGGAGAGCTTGCAGAGCAAATAAAGGTGGTTTTCTTTCAAATAGGAGATCAAAGGGGATGAAACGCCCAGAGTTACAGCTGGTCTCGCTGGCGGGACATCGGTGTGTCCGCTTCGGCGCGGAGCCTGCCCCTTGTTGAGCCCGGGAGAATGTAAAGCGTTGCCCCTTGTCCTCGTCCCGGTTTACACCCCACCAATATGGGAGATGGGGGGACAAACTGGAAGGGAGGATTGAGCATTGCTTTGGAGGAGCAAAGTGGAGCCCGTGCAAAGACTTTTTACTCTTGTCCTGTAGCGACAGGAAAAGGAGCAATGGTTTTAACCTAAGAGGGTAAATTTAGATTGGACATAGGGAAGAAATTCTTTATGATGAAGGTGATGAGACCCTGGCCCAGGTTGCCCAGAGAAGTTGTGGCTGCCCCATCCCTGAAGGTGTTCAAGGCCAGGTTGGACAGGCCTTTGAGCAACCTGATCTAGTGGAAGGTGTCCCTGCCCGTGCTCACCTCCATCCCAGACCATTCTCTGGGGATTCTATGCCTGCCCAGTGGCCAGGGTGGTCAGGTGGTACCGTGGCCCTTTCATGAGGCTCTCCACGCCAGCATCCTCCCAGCTCTCCTCTTCATCGAACGGATTCCAAACGGGATTCAAGATTTGCCAAGGGATTCAAGTCCTTCAAATCCAAATCCTTGCTGGAACTCTCTGAGCTTTAGGAAAACGTGCTGAAAACCCCTTTTGCAACAGGACCAGAGTCCTACAAAGCGGCAGCTCAGGACATGGTCTTGGCCCGCAAAAATCCTCTGTTCCAATCAAGTTGGTCTCCCTCCAGACTGCAAACCAGAAGCAGAAAGTTGGCTACTGGTGCTCCAGATGAGCACGTTTTAAGTCACATTCTCACTTGCAACCAATGGTGCTCTTTCATGGCAAGGCTGCTCCTGGCCACTGTTTGAGGCAAAACTGGCTAGAAACAGAACTGACGGCAATTTGGGAGGTTCTTGTCACTTTAATGAACTATCTTTCAATACATCAGATGAACAGAATCATCTAATCATATTCCTGTCACTCACAAGAAGGATTTCCAGCAAACGACCTGGCATCTCAGAAAGAGAAATTGCAATGACTTGCATGAGCAAAAAGCCTGATCCAAGTAGGTGTCAGACCTGCCATGGGATGCTGCTACTTGCTCCTCTCCCCATCCCAGCAGGAAAAGCAAGGAGAAGGTCATACAGCACAGCTCCGATGGACCATGCCCAGGTGATCCTGGACAGCATTCAAGAAGGACAACATCCTCAGGGAAATCGCATAAAGAGAAGAAAAGTTAGGATTCATAAAATGGTTTAGATCGGAAAGGACCTTAAAGATCATCTAGTTTCAACCCCCCTGCCATTGGCAAGGATACTTCCCACCAGACCAGGTTGCTAAAAGTCCCATCCAGCCTGGCCTTGAACATCTCCAGGGATGGGGCACCCACAGCTTCTCTGGGCAACCTGTTCCAGTGTCTCACCACCCTCGGAGTAAAGAATTTCTTCCTAATATCTAATTTAAATCTCCCTCTTCCAATTTAAAACTGTTACTCCTTGTCCCACAGCTACACTCCCTGATAAGGAGTCCCTCCCCATCACCCTGTACCCCCTTCAGGGGTTATAAGGTCACCCCAGAGCCTTCTCTTCTCCAGGCTGAACAACCCCAGTTCTCTCAGCCTGTCCTCACAGCAGAGGTGCTTCAGCCCTTGGATCATCTTTGTGGTCGTCCTCTGTCCTCATTCCAACAGGTCCATGTCATTCTTACATTGGGGGTCCCAGAGCTGGACGCAGTACTCCAGGTGGAGGAGAGGACCAGATTCCACCCCCTCTCCCTGCTGGCCATGCTGTTGGGGATGCCGCCCAGGATGTGGTTGTCTTTCTGGGCTGTGAGCACTGGCTCACGCTGAGCTTCTCATCCACCAACACCCCCAAGTCCTTCTCAGGGCTGCTCCCAATCCATTCTCAGCCCAGCCTCCATTTGTGCCCGGGATCACCATGACCCAGGTGGAGGACCTTGCGCTTGGCCTCGTTGAACTTCATGAGGTTTGCACGGGCCCACCTCTTGAGCCTGTCCAGGTCCCTCTGGATGACATCCCTTCCCTCCAGCGTGGCGACGACACCACAGGGCTTGGTGTCATCGGCAAACTTGCTGAGGGTGCTCTCAGTCTCAAGGTTTACATGCAAGAATCCGATTGCCAAGCATCATAGGAACATTCCAACAAGTGGGGACGCCGCATCCCGTGGGGATGGTGTGCCCAGACAAACCAAATCCAAAAGCGGGACGTTGCAACACAAAAGGACCACGTGGAGGTGAAGCAGTCATCACACCGTGCTTTTCAGGCTGGAGGAGACCACGGTCAGCAACGCCGTGCTGCTTCTCCCCGGAAGGTTTGCAAGAGGGTGTCTGTCTGACTGCTCAAGAAATGCCCAGAAACGCTTACTCACGAGCGCACCTTGGCTTTGACTTTCTTTCATCAGGATATTTGCATGAAACCGGCCCTGCCTTCAGGGAAATGCCAATTGCCGGCAGAAAGGGAAGTGTTGGAACGCGCCGGCTGCTCAGACGCGCCGGGCAGGGGAGCAAGGCTTTTATCACCTGAAAATTAAATAAAAGGCTCAGATGTGGAAGAGCCTCCCCCCACCCTGCTCAGCAGGAAAACTTCCTTAGCTCCCTCCGGCCGGATCCAGCAGGGACGCGGCGTTTCATCCCTGCTCGGCACATCCTCCCCGGTCCTGCTCTAATGGCCTGGAGACACGCAAGCTGCTCCGGCTCTGCTGGGCTCCCCGGATGGTTTCAGAGGTGTTTTGACACCCTGGCGTGGGTGGCATTTCCCAGCCACCCTTGCTGCGCCGGAGCAGGCTCTAACCAAGCTGAAAGCAAATGAATTTCCCGGAATAAATTAAGCCCAGCCCTAATTCATCGTTACGATGAAGCCAGCAGCCAGCTACTGATGGTAGGAGATGTTTTTGGGGATGCACGCGCATGTGCTCTGCCTCTGCGTGGGTAGCAAAGGCAAAGGAGGTGAATGAAACCCAAATAACGAGCAAAAAGCCAAAGCTGTTGTGCAGGGGGAAGTTCTGGGCTCCCCAGTTCAGGAAGGACAGGGAGCTACTGGAGAGAGGGCCCAGTGGACGCTACAAAGATGATCAGGGCCTGGAGCATCTCTCTTACGAGGAAATCTGAGAGATCTGGGGCTGTTCAGCCTGGAGAAGACTGAGAAAGGACCTCATCAATGCTGAGCAATATCTAAAGGGCGGGTGGCAAGAGGATGGGGCCAGACTCTTCTCAGTGTTGCCTGGTGACAGGACAAGGGGCAACGGGCACAAACTGGAACACAGGAAATTCCATCTCGACATGAGGAAAAACTTCTTTCCTGTGAGGGTGGCAGAGCCCTGGAACAGGCTGCCCAGAGAAGGTGTGGAGTCTCCTTCTCTGGAGATCTTCCAAACTCACCTGGATGCGTTCCTGTCCAACCTGCTCTGGGTGACCCTGCTTTGGCAGGGAATGGGTCCCTTCCAACCCATTCCAATCCATTCTGGGAATCTGTGATAGGCTCTTTGTACAAGGTGAGGCAAACCCAGGGAGCCTCATCCCAACCAACCCAGTGATGCTCCAACCATCCCGTTGGAGGCTCCTGGAGACCGAGTCATTGCACCGGACTCTGAAAAACCAGGGGCATCACAGGGCACTATTCCCACGATAACACTGGCAGCATGGGCCACAAGCAAAATGGGACCATGCCTAAAATCCAGGCTGCCCTGTCACCATCCTTTCTCCTCTCTGTTCCCTCTGCACTCACCAGGCACCACTGATCCTGTTCTTGGACTCCTTGCTCAGCGGCGCTGGATGCTCCTCCACATATGGGCTCTACAGGAGAGCCATGGGACCTACCCGGGGTGTTCCTGGTCTGCCAGAAACAGAGGTTGTCAGGAGTGACTGGGCCGAGCGGGTTAAATACTTAATACTTCCTTTGAGATCCAGCCAGAAGAGGCCAGGGTGGTCTCAGCCTCTCCACTCCCAGGGGCACACAGGATGGTTTCAGCCTGGGAAGGGAGGCAGACAGCTATTCCCAATCCTGCCTGTCACGGCTGCACCCCGGGGAGGGTTTTTCTCCATCGCTTTTTCATGCCGCTTCCTAAAGAGCCAGGCTGGAGCAAACAGAAAACGCAACGTCCAGGAAAACCCGGGGAGACCTTGCAGAAGAGCAGAAACACACTCTGACTTAAGAGCTGGATCAATTCCCCCATTATAAGCTCCTGTGGTACGGAGGAGCAGCTAAATGAGGGCATTCCTATTAATATATCCGTCTCCACACTGAAATTTGTACTATTTTAACTATCTTAGCAGAAAAAAAAAACCCACTATGGCGTCCTACAGGAGCTGTGCAGACAGTACTCCCAGCAGGCAGCAGGAAGGACGCTTTGCTGTTTAACAAATAATTTAAATTTGGCACCACACATGACAACCGACAGCAAAAGCAGCCCAGGGATGGGCTGTCCCACTGTGGTTCAGCCAGAGGGAGCAGAGAGACGAGGGCCACCAAAAAATGTCCCCTCCAGCTGGGGAAGGTCATGAGGCTCATCTGCTCCAGCCCAAAGTCAGCTACCCCCCCGGTTTTACCCAACCTTAACGGGCATGGAGGCATCGAGATGTTGATGGCCACCTTGGTGAGCGCAGGCAGGAGCTGATCTCACCTTTAATTATTGAAAAAAAAAAAAAGAAGAAAAAAAAGTCCATTTTCAGATGGATCTGTTCCCACCCCATCTCCCAGCTGATGGGCAGCTGCGCTGGCATGGCTCCACGGGGACAGGGATGGGCAGCCAAGGGGCGGGGACAGGGATGGGCAGCCAAGGGGCCGCTAATTGAGCGCTGTAATTAAATGTCGAGGCACGGGGTTAAACTCCTCCGTGCGTTCCCGGGAGGGAACTTCCCTGGCGTTTTCCTTTATCAGCTGGTGGATAGAACACTTCCCACCCCGTTTCCAGATCTGCTGTTAAGTGTCCTTAGCCAAACAGATGGAGCGCATCTTCTCTGCCATCATTAGCACGCCCTGGGCAGGCGCTTGGTAGAAACACAGCAGGACTTCCCCCTGAAGGCACCTGAAGGACTTTGGGGACATCACCAAGAGGCTTCCCAGCAGGGTTTGGAAACACTGACCCACTTCTCCTGTGAAGCTGGACCCACATTCGGATGGATGCACCCATGAAGCCTTCACCCAACCCAACCGCAAAGGGGCACCTGCTCCAAATCTGCTCCCAGGAGACCAGTACAGTCCACTGGGGCAAGACTAAGATTCTGGTTAACGCTGATGATTAACTCTGAGCTCACCCACTTCGCCGGCACAATGTCATCATCATGGACATCGCTGCCCCCAACGCTGGGGACAGTCACCAACCCCTCAGCAGCAGCACCATCCTACCGGCTCGTGGCCACAGCCCCAAGGACAAGGCCGATTCCCAGCCACTGGGACCACAGGGGCATCCCTTTGATGCCAAGGCGCGGATAAAACCCCAGTCCTTGACCCACATGCTTCAATAAAGCAAACAAGAGCTCAAGGAAATCTCGGCTAACTTTAGGAGATGCCAATTTTAGCAGCTCGTGGGAGGAACTGCTACCCAGCTGCGTGCATGACGCCTCTTCTGCATTTCATCCCTCGCAGAGCTTCAGGCATATATTCTGATTTTTTTTTTTTAGTGCCTGAAGACAGCTTTGGGGAATATATAGCAATTTTTAAAGTAACAGAGGGAAGGAAAAAAAAAAAAAGGCAGTATGTATTTTAAGGGGATGTAGGGGAGAAAAGCCTGATTCTGAAAGATTTGATGGCAAAAACTGCACCCACATGCAGGACACACCCCAGCTGGGGGCTTGTTATCTTGGGGGAAAGGAGTAATCTTAGGTGGCTGTCCTGTGCAGATCTTATTGCACATTTGCCATCATTCAGATGGGCTTAAAGGGCGGTATTTTCTTCAACTGTCATTTCTGGAAGTGATTTATCCTGCTCCTACATTTTAGCAAAGAGCGACGGGGTGGAGGATGATGAAGAACAGTACGATATGTTCACGTGAGATTAACCCGGCTGCAAAATGACCAGATTTTAAGTCAAACATTTAGCCTCCAAATCACTCCTTCAACGAGTTCATTTTCAGGAAGCTGTCCTGTGCGCTCGCCTCGAAAAACGCTTCTCTCTGGCTCGTGTCCATCAGACCAGATAGCTGGGAGTTTATAAGTTCGTTAACTTGAACCGAAGTCAGAAAGTTTCGCCTTTCATTTTTCCAGGGCTGATTCACGGCCAGCCTGGCCCGAAACGCGGGCTCCCTTCAAGCTCCGCCGCCGGTTTCAGAGTTCATCTACAGTTTAGAGCCATGCTCTGCCTGACGTCTCCCGCGCTCTTCTCCCATCTCCACGCTCCCCAAGGCCTGCGTGGACCCACCTCGTTGACCGCGGTCAAGAGAAGTGCCTCCAGGTTTTGCTTCTTTGATAGAAATCCGGAGGGAGGTCAAACAAGGATTTTGGTCCTGCGGCAAGATACTGTGGGCTGCCCCGCTGCCCAAGGGATCATTGCAGGCAGCAGAGTCAGGGCACCCCACCTCTGACTTCTTTTGTCTCTAAAGTGGGCATTTGAGCCTTTGCAAATGGAGCTTCTTCTCCTCTGCTACACCAATACAAGAACTTGAGGCTTCCTCGTTTCACTGTAACCATAGAATCATAGAATGGAATCATAGAATCATTTGGGTTGGAAGAGACATTAAGGATCATCTAGTTCCAACACCTCCCACTAGACCAGGTTGCTCAAAGCCCCATCCAGCCTGGCCTTGAACACCTCCAGGGATGGGGCAGCCACA
>JAOQGH010000012.1:149361754-149372882 GCA_025769975.1 Gallinago jamesoni
TTCAGCACTGATGCCTCTTTACCATCCACTAACTGAGCAAGTCCTCCACCAAGTTTCTCAGCCACTGGAGCTTGTGTTTTGGCTCTCTACACCAGGTTCTTCTGCTCCTTTGGTGAAGCAGTTATCACATCAGATTCCCCTGGAACTTCAGTATTTGAATGAGGTTTCCAGTCACTAGTCCTGACACAGACACCACATTCATCTGCACCACAAGCAATTTGGGTTCCTCCAGCTTGCAGAGGTCCCAGAAGCTGCTGTGCATTGAGTAGTGGATACCTTCTCTTTCTTGGAGAGATAAGAAAGTTAAAAAAAAAGAAAGAAAACATATGCAATGGTTCTGATCCAGATTTTATTTTAAGTTAGCTTTTCCTCCAAGAGAGGCTAAAAATGGAGCACTCACCTCTTCAAGAAGAGTCGCTTAATAGCTGGACCGGCACTTGGAATTCACTTGAAGGCACTGACTAATTCAGCACATGAACGAAACTGAAGTTCACTCATACGTGGTAACGCCTTTCCTTTTCCCACACTCATCAAAACCTTGTTTGCCTACTTCACAGATTCCCCAGGTATTAATAGCCAACGAAGGCTTCAGAGCAGAAAGAGCCGGGCCCGGAGACTAGAGAAGTTGCATTTGCATGTAAGAGAGATGGGGGAGGCTAAGGAGTGCTGCTGGGAGCCTGGCTTCTCGCAGCTGCCCTCCTACACAGCTGAAGCTCAGTCCTGCTTTCTCAGGCAAACGGCAGGGTCCAGGGCTTTCGTCTGGGCTGAGAACATGGTTAAATCCTTGCAGACACCGCCACGTGGAATGGCGTTCTAACCACATCAGGGAAGGCAGGATGGGTCTCCCAGGGCAGGGCTTCTTCACATGCGGTCCCTGCACTACTGGTGGTCCCTAGTGCGCCTGAAGGTGGTCTGCAAAATGATTGCAATAAAACAACAACAACAACAACAACAACAACAACAACAAAACCCATACACATTGCATTCCCACACCTGCAAGCCAGCCATCAGAAAGGAGATGAAGTAACAGCCATAGATAAAACATTTTGAGTTTTAGGTCCTGGTGGCTGTTCTTTCAGTGGTGCTATGGTCCTCAAGTATTGTCCTTTTTTAACCACAGAAGGTGACTTGTTCATTTGGTTTAAGAAGATTGGTAGGGGGTGGCTGGTTGCCCCACATTTGTCTGGCATGAAAAACCTGGGCTGGTACATGCTGCAGGAACCCTGCTCGCTGCCAGAAGTTACCTGCAGCCAACCCCACATACCTATTCAAAGAGCCTTCCTTTTCCTCATTAAAGGACATACCTGCATAATGTTCCTTGTATGATAAGGAGCAGTGCCTACCTTCTATCTCACACCCAGGCCTCCAGACTGAGCCAGGCCTAAGGAAAGGACTCTTCTGCGTAACCAGCTCTCCCTGGGAGCGTAGACACGTCCTAACGACACGATACTATCAGTGTTGGGGGGAGAGGCTGTGCCCCAGGCGTCCAGCAAAGACCAGCACTGCGGCTGACAGGCTGGTTGTGGAGACAGCAATCAGGAAAGGGTGAGAAACACGGAACTCAGAAACGTCTCTGTGCTTCTGATGAGTTTCCTCCTTGGTCCTGTGAGAAATAAAGCAGTGCTTCGTGTTTTTGTGGTTGGGGTGACTTCGCTGTGTGCCCTGGGAAGAATTTTTGAAAGGTGGTGCTGAAAATTGGACTGAGGGAAGGCAGCTTGCCCACCTTCATTTTGACCTTGGTAACAAAATGGATTACCAGCTGAACCTCAGATAACTTGACCCGGCACCATTCAGGGCCAGCAGAGTCCTGAAGCTGTACATGGTGGGGTGGATCTCTGGTCCCAGCTCTGATTTGCTCTCTTACAAAATCATTAGGATCTCACTTGGCTAGGCATGCCTTCATCCCTGTGTGGATGCTCTGAGTATAGACTAAAGCATCTTGCTGGGGTTTAGCTTAGACCACTCTGATGAAACTTAGAGCTTTGGTAAAAACCCAAGCACCTGGAGCAAGATCTGGCCTGTCCAAGGAGGTTTGGTGGCATTCAGCAATGGATGTGAAGGAAACTCATGGTTCCTGGGATGGTGGAGGCAGGGGATGAATGAATCAGTTTGCAGTTGGGAGTGTGGGAGGTAACAGAGCTTTTTTTTTTCCTTGCAGAAGTGCTTCTGGTGATCCACCGCAGGTCTGCAATGTTCCAGGAGACAATAGTGACTGATCTTTAAGCTTAAATTGGAGAGGTTCCTACTTTTGGTCCTCACGGGCCCTGGTTTAATACTGATGGTGGCGGCAGGGTGAGCAAGCCTTCTGCTAGTTTCCTCTCCATTTCACAGAAACTGGAGGCAGGCAAAGGTTAAGTGACTTTCCCAAGGTCATGTAGGAAATCAGTAGGGCAGGAGGCTGGTCATTAGGACATCCTTTCTCCAGAATATAAGAACAGATGGACCAGAGGTGCAGAGAAAGAACGGGACTTGCCCAAGGTTCATCTCACCTCCTGGCAGTGAGATTATCCCATGCTTCCCGTACCTCCACTGCGAGAGGTGAATGGGAAGGGGTGTGTGTTGGGGGGAAACAAGCTGTTTGCTATTAATTTGGTTGAGCTTGACTGGACATGCACAAGCAGTCTGGAGAAGGAAATAGTTCTAGTTCTGTCTGGTTCAGCAGAAACTCCACCCACTGAAGCTTTCCGGCAGGAAATCGAGTTACAAACATTACATGATCTGAGCAAATTCTCATACACTGATCCCACCCTGGGGACGGGACACTTTTGTGAGCTGCTTATTGAGGCTGTAGTTTTAGATACCTTAACCCTTTCCGGAGTGTCACTCTGGGGGCATCAGAGCTTCTTGGGCTGGCCAGGCTGTAGAGATTATAAGCGAGAAGAAAATGGATTTACAGCTGTTGGGATATTTCTTCATCAATTGAGAAATCCTGAGAATCCTGTCTTTATGTGGAGGAAAGAAGGGGAGGGCTGGGAGTCTTTCTTCTACTTGCTTTTCCTACTGAAAAGTTAAGATCTGTCGACAATATGTTTCCTGGAACACCCTAAAGATGACCAAAAAATGTGTGGTTTCTGGCAGCAGCCTGACCGTGCAAGTGAAACCTCTCAATGGAGAAAAGAACCAAATTGTACTTGGACTGTTTCAGACCCATTGTTTTTTATTAGCAGAAAAGCCTGAAAAACAATAGGAGAAAAGCTGCCATCATAAAAATTCAGACACCTACAGCTCAGGGTTAAGATAAATTGTAATCTGCATGTTTAAATTATATAACCTTATAAACTACGAACTATATAACCTTCAGGAAATAAACCTTGACACTTGCTAATAGCCCTGAGATTTATAGCGAAAAAGCATAGAGGGGAAGCTTTTCTTTTCACGGAATAGGAAGCAAAAAAAGAGCAGAGCTCATATTTGCCTTGTTATCCCAGTAGCAGTAATGTAGACGAATGTCTGACGCCGAGAAAGGAGGGAAGGTGGAAGCCTCCCGCGGGGACAGCAAGGCTGTTGTTCCCATGGTGGCCGTTTCTGGGGACTGGCACCCCCTCGTCGCGCTGCTGGGGAGTGGGAAGGTGGGGATGGCCCTGGCTCGCACGCCGTGTGCCGTATCTCAGATTTCCTCTTTGTTCGTCTGAGAAGCTGAGCATCTCCTGGCGAAGGTCACAGCTTTGATCCCCAGGGCTGGCTCTTGTGTTTGTGGATGGCCATTATTAGTAACGTGGGCTACTGCCCTTGTCTGACTGCAAGGGAGCAGGGGCAGGATGACAAAAGAAAGTATAAATAGAGTCATTTTAAAAGCCTGCTAAATAGAAATAGACTTTTTTTTTTTTTTTTTTTTTTTTTTTTAGGGAGGAGAGAAAGAATGAGGCGTGTTACCATGGTAACTGCCAATGGTTTATTTAAGAAGGGCGAAGAAGCAAACAGCACAAAAAGGCGAAGTCGAGAGGAGCTGGAGATTGCTGAAGGAATCTGTCAGGATACGGACACTCAGGGGCCAGGTAAGAGCAGTGAGCTTCTGCTAAAGCTGTGCTGAAAAAATTTCATCCTGCTTTACCTCTTGCAAAGTGGTCTGGACAATGTTACTATGAGATGTACATTTCCAGCTAGGGAAACTCTGTTTCCAGTTGGTTTCTTTTTTGGAGGGGGGAGGAGGGGGAGAGAGTGAGTAAATACATGAGAACCAATGCCAGCTTGGTGAAATCATCAGGAGTAAAGGGCCTCTGCCCAGCCTGAACCCACTTACTGCAAAGCCCAACTCATGCTTCTGGTCATCTTCGTGTTAGAGGAATAGTGGAGCACATTTTCCTTGTGTTGATGTTGGAGAAATCTTTTTTTACTTTAATATTATTTCTGTAGGTCCGGAGCCAAATTCAGCCTTGACATAGGTAGATCTGAGAAGCAGGCACTACTGTGATTTTGGTCCCGCTCCTCCATCTGGATCAAGTATTTTGAAGACTTTTCTAAGTAGCTCTTGCATTTCTGTCCCCAAAATCAGGTCATTGCAGCAGGCACAGGTATCCAGGCTTCCTCACTTCTTCCTCTAAGCTCCCCCTCCTTAAAGGAAGATCAAAGTAAACTTTAATCATACAATTGGGGACATTTTGGGCTGGAAGAGATCACCTGCAGCAGAACTTAGTGGCGAAACCATATAGTTTGCCAGCTAATTTTGCAGGGTTCCTAGAAATGACTGAAGAGATCAATTGGTCAAACAGATCAGGACTTGTGTCCTCTTTGTGTGAGTTGTAAGGAGCAGGGCTACAAACTCTGGCTCAGAGTGACCTGACCTTGCAGAGGGCCAAGAACAGAGATGTCTGAGGGCTGGCCAGAGCAGGTCTGACTGGCTTTAGTGGCTGGATGTAAGAATGACTGCGTTGCTCCCGATTTGGGCAGAGTCAGCCACAGAGATGGGAAGCTCTGGCTCCATTTCTGACCTCTCCATAGCACGGTGCTGTGGTACCTCGGGTCACTTCACTCCACGGGATTCTGCTTTTCCCACCTGTAGAGGGCAAGGACCACGTTTCTGGTTTCGTGCCTTGCCTCAGAGATGTGTAATCCATAAACTGGAAGTGGGAATATCTTCCTCCTTGCTGCTATAATGCTAATAAAAGCAGGAACCTGATCAAGAGGGGGCTTTCAGGGGCTCCCACAGTGTCAGCTATTAAAAATTGACATGAATGTCATTTTCTGTGTGCAACAGGAACATGAGAATCATCTTTATTGTTCCTTTTCCCCCCACAGGAAAGCTCTCCCTGGGTCAGGAGCAAATACCAAAGACTGGAAATGCTGGCAGCTGTGATGGACAACAGTGCTGTCTGCTTTCCCTTATCCCATCTGCTATCTTGCTTTCTCCTCAAGTGTTTTTGCTCAGATTGTGTATTTCGTAGGTAAATCAGCTGATCCTAATGATTTGCATTCATTCTCCCTGTGCCCAGGAGGCTGCATCCTGCCTGAAGACCACCTTTGTGCTAAATGCTGCACGTTCAGAGGAGAGAAAGATGTTTTCTGCCCTGAAGAGCTCTTAACATGAGAAAAGAAGCAGCAGATAGAAAAGCAGGTGCAATGGTACCCGGAAACACCACAACGGGATGGTTCCACTCTTGACCTTAAAGGCTTAAAGACCAGAAGCGACTTGAAAATCCCTGCGGTTGGGGTGTCTTTTGCTGTTTTGTTTTGAATCTTTGAGTTTCTAAATCAGTGTAAGGATTTCCCAGTTCCTGACTCATAATTTTGAAAACCTCAGGGCTGGTACTACTGGAGGAGTTCAAACGGCAGAGAAGCCACAAAGAGAGAACAAGTTTCCCTATGAGGAGAGCTAAGAATTGCAAAAAAAAAAAAAAAGTTAGTTTCTTCTGAAACCCTCACCAGCAACTTTATCAGGGCAAGGGAAACAATTGCAAAGGTCTCCTGCCTCTCTGCAGTGAAGTTTGGCTTCATGATACAATGTAAAGCAATACACAGAGCAGGAGACTTCCTGTTGGGTTTCTGTCAAGATGGTCCTTCCTCCCCCCCCCGAGAGGAGGTAGATCTTTTTAAAACTCGGGAGTATGAGCAGAAAGCCCTATTTCTCCTTCGAGTAATACAGAATATTGCCCTGGATTTCCTTTTCCAACACCTCCCTGCTCAAAAAGTGAATTGCATCAGGAGTACCAAAGCTCCTCCACGTTACCCATCGCCTGGATGCAATTTGAGACACAGCTTGAAAGGCCAATGCCTCCGCGAGCCCATTAACACAGACATCTTTGCCTGGAGATGGGAATGATTTCATCCAGAAAGGGCCCTAGGTTACCTAAATCAGGCCAATTTTTGTGCAAAACCAAACCTACGGGTGGCATGTTTATTTTTAGGTTTTGAGCTAAATTCTCTTCATTTTCTCCCCCAGAGCAAGAGGCGAATCAGAACCCGACTGCTCCACGTTCTACATTTCCCTGACCCTACGGAGAGTTATCCCACATGCCCACCCATGCATGAGAAATTCAGGGCGAGTATTTTCAGAAGGTTTCACACAGCCTTTGATGTCTCCTAGCCTGGGAAATTGGTCCCCCTCCTGCTTCCCAGCTCGGGAGGTCTCACTGTGGTATCTGCAAGAGATAACGCTCCCGTTCGCTGTCTACACTCTGGGCCAGCCTGACTGTTTGCCTCTCTGCTGCGGGACGGCAAAAGGGATATTTCCCTCCAGATATTCCAGAAGGGGCCTTTCTGAGAGGCTGGCCCGCCTGCAGAGCTCCTCTCCTCTCTTCTCACAGAGGATGAGTTATGCCAGGCTTTGACCTAAGTGAAACTGCTGACGGTCACAGGGATTTGACTAATCTCCTTAGGTCGCTGTGAAATTTGCGATTCCTTTTAGGGAATAGAATTTTTTTTTATGATTTTTTTTTCTTTTTTTTTTTTTTTTTTTTTTCCCTTCGGACTAACTCGCAATGTAAAAATAAACTGAAGCCCACGGTGGGAGATTAATTTCCTCCTGAACTCAGGAAGGGCAGTCAGTCGACACAAGATCCTCCTGGCCCATCCCAGGAGGATGCTACTCCTGGATTCATTCCTACAGACAGCTGCTGTCCGACCTTGCTGTAAGACTTCCTTCCCCAGTGCTCTCCTCCCGGCCCTGCCGTAGCCTCAAGGGGTCTGAGTGCAGCCCGTGGGCACAGCCCAAGACATTTCCTTCCCTCCTGGCTCTGCCTCAGAGCATCGCCTCTCCTAGCAATACTTCTGGGGGGTGGGGACCTGAAATGATAAAGTCTTAACTTCTAGTCCCGTTTGACCTATCCCCTAATGAAGGGAGATGATCTACCTCCCCAGGTATCCAACCTTGAGTGGCTGATGAGTAATTTTGCCTCCGTCCTCATGGCTCAGAGAGCCTCTCTGCAGCCTGGCCCTGTAGCCCAGGGTAATTGTGTCCTTTCTGTGCAGAAAACTCCACTCCTGTGGTTCTCCCCATCACTCCTGCAGCCAGCATGCTCCTGTTCTCTTCAGAACATGGAAGGGTTTGCACCACGCGTGATACATCTCCAAGTTGACCAGCATTAACCCACTTTTCCTGGCTCTCTGATCCTTCCTGACCCAAATTAGAATCATAGAATCATATAATCATTTGGGTTGGAAAGGGACCTTAAAGATCATCGAGTTCCAACCCCACTGCCATGGGCAGGGACATCTCCCACTACACCAGGTTGCTCAAAGCCCCATCCAGCCTGGCCTTGGCTTAAATTACACTTAAGGCAGATTCATTATACCTTATAAACTTCCTGGAAACTCTGAAAAGAGTTGACATTGTCCTCTTTCACCTTGAACACTGTAGAAACACGAGACCCACCTTCCTTGTGGAGGTTTGTACGTGGGTCTTCGTGGCAAAAAGCCCTCTGCAGATCCCTCGGTGCATATGGTTGCTGTGCAATGCTAGTATTAGTCAAATAATTAAGAACTGGTTGCTCACACAAATGCCAAGGCTCATTTTTGCTGTGCTCCAGGGGTTCTTATTTCTAGACATTCCCATGAATTAAGCTGAGCAAGCTGGCAGGGGAGAAACGGTCTCTGAATGTTGGCATGAAAAGCTCCACCACAAATTCGGCTGTCATTGTCCTTCTGCTTTGAAAGTTTTAAGCCCTTCAATTAGGGAGAAATGACAATACCCAGAGTGGGATTCCTTTGCTCTTATTTTGGCATGTAAAATTGAGATGTCTGACTTCAGATGAACTAGTCACCATCAGCTCCCTTTATCGCCGATGCAGAAACATAGGAAGAATCAGAGTGTGATTCAAGCTACAATAGTATATGAGAGAGGTCAGATGAATCATAGACAGTAAAAGAAGCTGAAGCTGTGTGGCCAGACATAAAATTCTATGTTTTAGATGTCTCAATTTAAGTGAGATGAATTCCATTCCTGTGACTCAGGTGGTCCATCGCACAATGCAATGACAAACTGACCACGCTGAGTAATGCGACTGATTTCAAGACCTACCTTCACCCCTGCCTCTTTTTCCTGCCCCCATAAAGCTGCAGCAGTGTCCTGTTGACTCATTTCTTAGCCCTCAGTGGCAGGACTATGCAAGGTAGCATCTTGCTGGCCACTGGGCACGTGTTTGTCTTCTGGGGGAGCAACGATGTGGTCTTACCTTGTGCTTCCAGGTTGCTGTACTTTCTCTCCTCCAAGATAAACCATCTTTCAATTAATAAAAGTGCTGGTGGGTAAAGTAACAGGCAAAGTCTAAGGAGCTCAAGACTGTGATGCTGAGAGGTCAAGAACAGGCTGAGGGTTCATGCTGGCTGGGGAAGCCAGGGAAGAGGGCCTAGGAGGAGGGCAAGGAGAAGAACCCAGTGGTCATGAGCCTGTGAACATGACTCTTTTCAAAGATGGAAAGCCCCTAGCAAAAGGTAACAGGACAAAACCCCAGAATCATGGAAAATGGGGCTGAAAGGTGGACTTGGAGGCATCACGTAATCTACCCCAGCAGAAGAGGTCATTCTCAGGTTCCCAATGCCAGTCAATAAAAGCAAGAGGTGATTTTGCTAGGAGGGTGTAGAGACTCTCCTGCTTGTTTCCTGATGCCTTCGATCTGTCTCCAGTGGTTCACATGGTTTATTGTGCAATGAGCAGTCTTGCCTCCCTGTGAGTTGCAATTCTGGGGATTTTATTCTCACAGTGCATTACTAGAAGTGCTTTTAAAGTTTTCCCTAGAATTCCCTGGCTAGCTTATTCCCTGGCTTAGGTTATTCCCCAGCTGGGAAGAAGGATTAACAAACAGTCGGGTCCTCCTGCTCTGAACCTCATGGGCATGTCATTGACGCCACGCTGCTCTAGGACCCTGCTTCCCCGGTGGGAAGCTGTTTTTTGTTCCCTGTGATGTGTGGCAATCCTCTGCATTTGAGATCTGAAATAGATGTCCCAGACTGTGACAGGGAACAGTGCCTTGGGCAGGGCAGATTGGAAAGAGATGGAAGGGACCAGAGTCACAGGATGGCTCTTGGGTGTATCTCTACTTCTTTTGCTTTTTCTGGCAGGGAGAGGAGGACATAGCTCAGGGCTGTGCTTCTCCCTCTGAGCTAAGGACATGAAGAAGCTGTGCACATGCCTTTGGGGATGCAGTTCCAGCTGTGCAGCTAATGTCAGTGCACAGAGCAGGCACAGGATGGTGCTTGCTGTAAGGAAGAGGATAACAGAAGCTGGGTAGGTGATGGTAGTGGTAGGCAGCACTGTCCGGGAAGAGAAGATGGCTTTACAACTGGTACTAACCCTAACTGACAGGCTCAAATTCAGGTATAACATGCTCAGTGAGAAGCCTCTGGTAGGATGGAGATCCCTTGATGCCGAGAGGCAGCCAGGTTTTCAGATGGGACTGGAAGTGGCCTCTTGAGACACTGAGTCCTCTCCTGGCTAGGGTCTGCAAACAATAAGGGGGATTCCTTGAGATGCACCTGAGCTCTTTTGCCCATGGTCCAGGCCAGCTCCTGCCTCGAAGTCATATAGCCAAGTAAGCGTGGTTGTTTGCCTTAAGTGCTCTGGGCTGAGAGACAGAGCCTGCTGGACCAGGGGGCTGCTACACCCATCTCCTACTAGAAGGTCCTCAAAACCAGAAAAGGCTTTCTTCTTTTACAAAGCCTAAGAGACCTTGAATACTTTAAATCATACTAGCTATTAGTACAGCAATAATTAAATAATGATTAATGCTCCAGAGGGATGTGCTCAGCAACTCCGAGACCTTGCTGCTAGGAATTGTCCCTTCCTTTCTGCTCATAACCCTGTTGTTGCTCCAATTAACCTTCAAACTACAGAACAGATCCTCATACTCCCAAAGAGATTTCCATGCCATTCTAGCGAAGACTTATGGGAAAGAGCAGTGCCTTAAATTGCTTAAAAGCTGGTTAGGATGGGAAAAACTCCTTTCCATTTCTTCATTCTTTGTAGCTTTGAGATACTAAGTGTTTGGTCTAAATGTGTGTTAGGTGGTGCGTTAGCCTGTGGTGATGCCTGATCTTTATCCTAAAATACATATGGGGTACAAGGAGCATTAATCATCCCTACGTGCTGTACCTGCTCATGTGGGCACACCTTGTTTGGTCAGTGGGTGCTGAAGGCACGTAGCAGTTGGGAAATTTGGATCCTGGAGGAATGAATGGGTCAACCTCGCCCAAAGTGCTGATGGTTTGTGGTACCGTCGGTTAAACTTCAGTCACCTGAAATGCACTCTGAGATGCTGAGTGCATTGAGAAATCAAGCCCTTTTATGATGTCTCATGGTAGGTAGCAAAAGGAGTGAAGCTCTCTGGAGGTTTGGGTTCTGTGTCCAAGTGCTCTGTGTCTTTAAAAGGCACCAAAATCCTGGTCCACATGCTCTTGTCTCACAGCAGTACAATTCCAGTGGCAATGGCTGGGTTTGCTTTGCTGCCTGAGGGAGAGCAGGACCTGGCCCAGAGGGAAGGCTGAGAAAACCATCTCCACCTGAAGGTGTCAGCCCAGGCAGAGGAGTTAAGCTGGCAGGAGAACCGCCTTGAGGCAGGCAGCGAGTCGCACGTAGAGATTTGGAGCAGTTCAGACCGTGCTCCCGTGTGTTTGTGTCTCCTCTCGGTTCCCACGCCTCTGCACTTCCTTGTTTAGCCCAGGCCCGGAAGCAAAACTGCTGAAATGCAAGGAGGAAAGT
>JAOQGH010000012.1:149372982-149389927 GCA_025769975.1 Gallinago jamesoni
CTCGGTTCCCACGCCTCTGCACTTCCTTGTTTAGCCCAGGCCCGGAAGCAAAACTGCTGAAATGCAAGGAGGAAAGTTATTCTCATGGTGTTTCCAGCCCAAACAGAACCAGGAGGGAGAGAGGAAATCTCATGAGAAAGCTTGACAGATTTCCAGCCCGGTCCCACTCAGGGCCATGGAGGTTCTGGTGTCTCATCTGAGCCTCTGGGTATGGGGCTCTCACCACATTTCCATGCACCAGGAAGTCCCATAGCAGTGGATTGACAGTGATACTGATGTTCAGGACCTTTCTGGAGTCCCATGGAGCTCAGCTTTACTCTGCTCCAGCCCAGATTCAGTCAGGAGCAGTAGATTTGCTCCTTGTTCCCACCATGGGTGAAGATGGTGAGGTTGTGGGTGACTTCTGCAAGCCAGAGATGTTCCTGATGGCTGTAAAGGGAGATGGAGCTCCTCCTTTCTGGCAGCACTGCCTTCAGACTTAGGCAAGGTATTTAGGAGGTGACCAGAGACTTTGAGTGGAAAAGCAAGCTCAAAGCCTGGTGCTCTGCATTGCAACAGGCACTGGCACCAAACTTCTAGGTATTTCTCAGATATCTCCACATTTCCCCACGTGAGATGTCTGGTCCATCAGGAAAAGCAGTTGGATGAGGGAGACTGTCTTGGAACAGCTCTTTTGAATGCAGAGTCCTAGAAGTTGGCACCACTGCAGCTTCTCCTGTCTTGCTGATGCTCCGTCAGCTGCGCATCACAGATGAGACCTCCTGACTGCATGGGAGTGGAGGGTCTTAGGGGATAAAATGGATCACACTAGGATGTGGTAAGAGCAAGAAGCACCTGCTGGTCCTTGGATGATACCTGATGATGCCAGGATGATCAGCCCTGGGCATTGCTGTCTCATTCAGTGCAACCGTTATCTCCATTCTTGCTCAGACCCTCTGGATGCTTGGTCCCGTTTGTCTTGATTCCCTTCCCAGCAGCAGCCTGTGCTGGGTAATTGCAGACTGCATTAAAACAAACAAACAAAAAAAGACCCCCAAAAAAGTGTTTCCTCATCTATTTGGCTTTAAATTTATCACCCTTTGCTGCCACTGAAGGATGGTGGTAATTAGGAGTTTGCTGCGTCCCCAGCTTTTATTCTGCAGCGCAGCCAATGCAGCAGCAATTAATCCCCCGGCAAACACGGGGGAGGTGAGTGCAGCAGCGCCGGGGACAGAGATAATCTTGGGATCATTTATAATTGCAAAGCCACGCTCGGAGAGGGAGGGAGAGACCTCCGGGAGTTGCTTTGTTTTTCGTTTCAGAGGGAAGGCTGAGTGACAAGGGGGCTGGCTTTTTTGTCCCCTGGTTTGCGTTGGACCGCTTCCAGTTTCTGGCACCCAGGGACTGGCTTTGGGATGGATTTTAATCTCACTTTAGGGAAGCTGCTCAGCCTCAAGCAGGTCTCAGCTGAGAAAGGGGAGAAACACAAGCTCCGATTCCTCCCTGTTGTAACTGTGAGCAACTTGCCCCAAAGCTGTATGAAAAAAAAAACCCCAAACCAACAGGGGGGCTGGGATTCGTGCTTGCTGTCTTACAGACCCCTAACATCGCTCCAGGTGCGATGTTCTGCCTTTTCTTTGGTTGTATAAGGACCCCAGGGTCCTTATAAGGCTTTTAATGTAGGTGCTTCAGTCAGGGGTGTTTGAAATACCCCCAAGGCCACCTTAGCAGAGATCTCAGTCACATCACAAAGGTGCAAAGAAAGCAGTTTACACACGTAAACCCTGCTGGAGGGGGACAGGGGCACCCTCAGCTCATTCTTCATCGCAGTCGTATTTTCTCCCTGCTCCTCAGCCCAGTCTTCGTGGGAATGGTTGTCCTCCCAGAAGGACAGAGGTATGGGCTTGGTTGGGAAGAGCTGAAGAAATCCTGGGTTCCCAGTTCTCCAACGATTCAAACACAAGCTGTTTCAAACATGATTATAATGTTATAATCTATTCCCACTGCTTTTTTCCTCCTGGGGGCTGGCCCTGCAAGCGACGATAGAAGTTTCTCTTGGTTAGAAAAGAGACTTCTGGCAGCCCTCATCCTGCTTTCCTCAACTACCACAGGAACTGCTTTTTTGTACACCACACCTCTGGGTTGGTCAGGTGCTAACCACTGGCACTGGAAGGTCCTGAGCAGATAGTGTCCATTGTAATCATCTTAGGTTCACCCTTATTCCTTACTCTTCTTTAATTGTTTTTTAATTGTTGGAGAGGGGGTTTCCAAGAGGATGTTAGAGAAGAACAAAGAAGGAGGATACTCTGCTGTCAACCATCATGATCCATCACAGCTGAGAGCCCCAGGCCAGCCCAGGCAGTGGCACCCAGAGTTGCTGTGAGCTGGTGGACAGTCCAGAGTGTGAGAGCAGGATTTGGCTCATGTGTTTTCCCTTTGAGACTTGGAAGATCTTAGTTTCATGCAAATCCATTTCACAGGTGGTCCCTGGAACAGATAAGCATCATGGGCTATTTTTTAACCCACAGATGAAGATGTTTAGGCTCAACAATGTTATGGACCAGAGCCAAAGCTATGCAGGGCTGTAATGAAGTTGGTGGTGTGTTACTTGTGTGCCTGAAGTGTTGTCTTAGGGTCTGATGAACTAGGGTTAGGAATGAGATCCCAATGCTCACTGAAGGCAGTGGGAATATTTAGCAGATATGTGCAGGATTTTGGATAGGTTTGTTTTTGTTTTCCTAGTGACCTGTTGCAGGGTTGTTTCATGATGAAGACTGGGGATGATGATGATGATGAATCTCATGAAGGTATGGTGTACAGCCACAATAAAGACAGATTACCAGAGCCAGCAGGTGAAATGTGGAAGGAAAAATCTAGATCTACAAAGAACAAGCAAGGGACAGACAATAAAAAACCTCTTTACAAACACCTGATAGGTACCAAGGAGATGGGGAACAGTCATTAGGGACTGGTCAGGGAGAAACTTTCAGATCAAATTCTCTTTGTGAGAGTCTTTCTGAAAAGGGGAGATGCAGTAGCTGCTGCCTGCCTTGGGTCCAGGAAGGCTTTCATCACTAATCTTCTCCTAAAAAGCTAAAGCACATGGCTTAGATGCTTGCTAACATGGCCTCCAAGAAGGGAAGGTGATGGTGAGCATGGATGGGTGGATGAATGAATACAGAAGAAGTTTATTCAATCTGCAGGGCATACAGAGTCAGGAAGGACTGAGGATGGCACCGAAGGATGAAACTGGGATGGAAGGTGGCCTCAACATGGTGGAGGAACTGCCTAGAAGAAGTAGGATGAGATCCAGTCGGGAGATGCGTGGGGTGGAATGAGGCAGGAACATCCAGCTGCACAAATACAGAATGGGGAACAACCGGTTTGGGCAATGGGTTACCAGGGGAATGTGAGTCAGGAAATCCACCCTCTTCTGGGGAGAGCAAAGAGCATTCTGGGGAGGTGTAAACAAGCATATAGCTTAGCCTGAAACTCAAAGTTTACTACTCAGAAGTGGGGCAATGTATTTCCGGCTCTTAAGTCTAGAAAAGTGTGATAGAAAGACCTGAGAAATATGACCTAGGAGGAAAGGCTTAAAAAACTGCAGTTTTTCACTTAAAGAAGAGAAGCCCAATCTCCCTGGGTCATCAAGATGGTCTTCATGATTCAGGGATTCAAGTATTTGACAGAGTTGGAAGGGACCTCTAGAGATCATCTAGTCCATCTCCCCTGCTAAGCAGGATTGCCTTTAGCACATTACTCAGGACTGCATCCAGCTGGGTCTTGAAAATCTCCAGAAAAGAGGCTGCTGTATACCAAATAGAAATATTGATACTCCCTGTTGAATTTCTACTAAAAATATATGCTGAATTCTCCTGAGTTAAAATATAACTCGGTTAATAGAAGAGGCCATTCTTCCGGGAACTGGAATCGTATACACTTAATTAATGATAATGAACACTGCAGGATATCAGAGCCCGCGCAAAGATTTTGACTGGAAGGTGTTCCAGCAACACTTAACTCACTATGGACATCTGCGAATTGATAAAGCAGTTGCCAAACAGGGGTGGAGAGAAGTGCTAATTATATGGACTACAGTAACTTCTATTCCTGCCTTTGTTCAATATGATATTCATCACCAGCTGAAACCTCTTGGGAACTTTGCTCCTTTCTTTTATTGAATCTGGCTGTTTAATGGCCATTCAAACAGGCCTATATTATTCTTTCCGAAATAGCATGCCCGGTAAATGAACTTATATTTTTCTTTAGGTCTTAAATCCAATCTGTTATGAATTAATTTGCAGTTCTGAATGGCTTGAGCAACATGAGGCAATGTTTTGGTAGGTGGGTTGTTTTTCTGCCTGTCTGTGCCCCTGCAGATGTGAATAGATAAATCAGGGTGGGGAGTGTCTGTCATCATTGAACAAGTGGAATGGTGAGGACAGGGAGCAGCCGTTGTGAATATTTCTCTGCTGAATGGTGAGTAGTGCTTCCCTTTAGACACTTATGAGGGCAGGGTGTTTGCCAAGGAGGCAACCAAGGCCACCTGGGGCTGCAAGCATGTGGCCTTGCACTCTGATCTAAAGAAATATTCTTGGCTTCTGTAAGGCTCTTGTCCCTAATGAAATGAAGAGGAATGTGAAATGCTTACTGTGCTGTGGATTTACTGCTCGAATCCTGCTCAGGTGGTGCCAGCAGAGGAGAGCCCCATGGTGCCCAGTCTCAAGAGCTCTTTACCATTCTAGGGTAAGTCATAGGGGTGTCCGACACCACCTGATCAAGGAGGAGCATCTTCAAGCTGTTGCCCAAGCCTTTGGTAGCCTTACTGGGCAAGTGGCATCTCAGGACTGGGAGCGGTAGTGATGCCAGCAGATTCCTCAGATGCTTGGGCTGCTCTGCTGCTGGCCCTTCAGACACCAGGGAGAACTGCACAAGATGACCACCCTTGGAGGTGTAAATAGCAATGCAACAAATGAATGGTGTTTAGAAATCAGCACAAATCAATTTTAAGACAACAAAGTCCCAGCTGTCTGCACTGTGAGCCATGCAGAGACACATATTTATGAGTCTGTCCTCCATTGCCAGAGGACCAGAAGCTCTGGTGTCCACCATGGTGTGCTTTAACACTAAACGTGTGCAGAACAACAACGTATTCCCCAGGTTCTTTTCTCTCCTTTTGCTGGAGGACTTTACCTGCTGAGCTACTCTGAGATAAAACAGCAAGGGGGGAAGGCTGCAGCCCCTCCTGCATCTCACATGGTCCAGCATAACAGCCACACTGTGCTCTGGCTTTTGTTTGCTGGTGGTGGTGGAGAGAGGTTGACAGAGCCTTGGCCTCATCATCCTGCTCCTCCTCCTGTTCTTCATCCCCAGGAGCTGGGACTTCCTGTGGTTTGGCAGGAGCTCTGTAAACATGTTCCCCAAAGTGCCTCCCCCTCTGCCTGCCACCGCCGTACACCCTTGCAAGAGAGGAAACGCTGCAGCTGGGAATGTGGAAGGGGATTTCCATGGGCTTTGATGAGGTTGGCCTCCTTCACCCATCCACAGGGCTGGGGGGTGCCGGGATTCCTCCCTCTTGCTGGCCCCAGTCGGCCCTGGGAGAGATCCTGCCCCACTTGGTGTAGGGCTGGGAAGGCACCCAAACAGCACCAGGGGTGGTTCCCAGCGTGGGGCTGCTCCACTGGCTCCATCCCAACTTTGTAGCTTGGTCACTGCCCTCCAAGGGCTTTGCCTTCCTTTTGCAAGGGAGCAGAAGGGTGAAGGCAGCCCTTGGAGGAGAGGTCATGTGAAGGTGGCCTTCAGCCAGAGGAGGATGGGTGGGGGCTGAAGAGTACCCCAAGTCGCCTTACAAAATGTAATGGTCCAGGCACCTCTGTGTCATCTCTGACTGCTGTCCCCTCTGAGGACCCATTCCCTGGCCATGGATGTGTGGCACAGGCTGTCTAAATTCCATACAACTGTGTGCTCTGTTTGCTGAATTAAGGGTGCATGCCAACGGGGACCAGTCTCCAAACCCTTCAGCCCCTCCAGGCGGTGCCCAGGCAGGGGCAGTGCTAGCTGGCACAGGTCAGGAACTGTGCACGGAGTTAAATACCTGGGTCTTGGACCATCTCATGAGTCCTGGCTCTGCTGGGTTATAGCCAAACACCTACCTCTGTCCCACAAGACCATGGGGGCTGTGGAAACCCTTTTCCTATCCCACCGCTTCCAGGTTGAGCTATCGGATCCTGAGCTGCAAACATTTCTCCTGATGCTGGGAGCATCTCCAGGTGATGTGACCTCCAGCGATCCCCCCAAATTGAATCACCATCCCTCGGGTGTAGGGGGTGAATGGGCTGTACATGACTTTCCCAGATGGGGACCAGGAGAGGGGGCCAGGCAGTAAACGCAGTGCATGGGTGACATCTAATGTCATATTAGGGTAACACAGGCTGGTTTTTCCAAGCTTAATCCTACTAATTGTAGAGGCTTCAGAGTGAGAAGGAGGATTAGGCCCATCTGGCTCTAAAAGGCCACTTTCTCCCTGGGGTGGAAAGAAGGATCCTTTGCTTCCAGGCGTCAAGAAAGAGCTCACGGCATTTCACTCTCAGCTTCATACCAGGGAGCTGAGACCCCGTCATCCTGCTCTGCAGGCATCTGGTCTGCTCTGCACCTCTATTCTAGCACGACCAGCCCCAGACTCTTTGGGGGACTTTCACCCTTCCTTGGTGGCATTCGAACACCTCCGTTATGCCTAGGCTGCCTCCTCCTTCCCACCTCTTCCACATCTCCATGCCCACCGGCCCGGCCCCACATCTCTAGCAGTAATTAGCTCTTCGAGGCTAAATTTTCATAGGGAGAAGAGAGGAGAACTCACCAACTTGTTTTTTAGGGAGGGTGAGTTTGAATGGCTTTCTCATCTCCAGAACATTCTGGAGGGTTGCGGGGGGTGAGAAGGGACTTCAAAGGTCTTACTTAAAATTTGGGGGGTTTGATCTAGAAATGACTTTGCACTTGGAAGGCCCAGTTTGTGTTTTGAAATAAAGAGGTTTTAAAGTATTGTAAGGGAAATTTCAGGACTGAATGAAGTCTTTTGGTTTCTTTAGATCCCCTTTTCAAACACTAGCATTAATGATTGACTTTTTTCCTTGCTTACATATAGAAAGTATTTAATTTAAAAAACTCTTACAAGGCAGGAAATAGCTGTGAAAGAAGGCTCCTTGACACTGTCTTTTTCAGGAGTGCGGGAACAGCTCCTCATCTTTACTGCTACCACCTTCAAAGATGTCCAGCCCAAGGACTATTTCCATCTCCCTGCTTCGTTAGGTCTTCACAAATCGAAGTTAGTCAGCAAGACTCTTCCCTCAGTGTCCTTTTCTCCAGGCTGAACAACCCCAGTTCCCTCAGCTGCTTCTCACAATATTTGTTGTCTAGACCCTTCACCGGCTTCATTGCCCTTCTCCGACTCACTCCAGTACCTCGATGTCTGTCTTGTAGTGAGAGGCCCAACTTGACCCAACTGGCATTTCTGGTTGAACTTGCACAGACCTATTGACATGGCAGCCTCTCCTGATGTTTTCTACATCAGGGGGATGACAGAGAACCTGTTACTTTCCCGAATAGATAAAGGTTCATTTGGGCACATTGTGGCTTGGATCTTCTATTTTGTAACACCTCTCTGCTCGGTGAAAGGCCTTTCTGCCACCGGCAGTCCCTTCTCCATGGATGAATTTAGTGATGTCTGTATCTTTGGTCCTTCCTCAAACCATTCCTGGTTTTGATCAGGGCCTGATTTTTGGCCAGAAGGTACATGGCCCATCTTGGCTCTTGTTCCTGAGCCTGAATCCTTTCTTCTCCTTCCCTGCCTCCAAAACTAGGTGATCTCCCCCATCCTGCCTGTACCAGCCTGGACCAGTGATGAACCCTTCCCCAGCTCCCTGGTTCCAGGGCATGGGTCCAGGTGCTTCACCAGAGCCACCATGTTGGCCTTGCTCCTGCAGGTGTGACCACATTAGATTTGTGGTGGAAATTCAAAGGGTGATAGAGATGTACAGCTCAGCCCAGGCACTTTATCAGCCCAGGATAACGGGAATGACATTTTCTTCTCCTGCTCCCCAGCGTGCCATGCTGATCGGAGGCTGGAACCGTCACTTTCCCGGAGGCTGTTGGAGAGGTAAATTAATTTGTTAGTGTTTATATTTTCAGAAACTGCTGCAGCGCCTTGGGGAGCCACTTACAGCCCCATCAGTGGCTCATTGATGCAGTGGCTCGTTGAGCCCAGGAAAACAAGCACCATTAGGACCAAAACAAACCCCGACTGTTCCTCTCCTGCATAATGATAGTAATTGTTGCTTGCTGGCACTTTGCAAGCATTAGTTAATTATTCCTCCGAGCTTCCTCTGTGAAGTTGCTATTTTTACTGTGTTTTACACCCAGGGAAACTGAGGCAGGAGATTTAAGGCTGTTGCAGAAGAGACAGAGGTGGGGACAGAGGCCAGTGCTGTGTCTGCGGTCCTGAACTTGCCCTCTGCTTCTCCGTTTGCCCTAAGTCTGATGAAACATGTTCAACTTGCACGATAAAATTATGTATTTTGTAGTGCCAGAAGGCTCATTTGGATTGGAAATAGCCTTTTTTTTTTTTTTTGGTTGGTTTTTTTTCAAAATGGGGCATTTGCCTTATACCCACCAAACAAAACATTTTTTTTTTCCTCCAAACGGGCCATTTTTGGAAAAAGAAAATCAAAGATATTTTTGGCTTTCCTGTTGCTGCTCTTATGCCGCCTTTTCGAGGCAAAACTGAAGAAATTGAGAAAAGGATACAACCAAAAATGTCTAAATGCACACACACACACATGCAAAAAAGGGAGCTAAAAATGCCTCATGTGCAGAAGGTCATTGGGACCCAAACCCTTGTTCCCTCAAAGCCTGCAGGCTGAAATCAGCTCTAAAGCTGCTGAATTCTTCCCTGATGGTTTTTAAGCAGCTCCAATATTTGACACGGCAGGTTATTTTTTTAAAGCAAATCATTTATTGCTCCTTATCTGGGTTTATTCACTGGGGTTTTATTGTCCCATAAAGACCCTTAGTTGCTGGAGAGGACAGATGTTTGACAGATTTGTCTAGGTAAGTGTAAGAAATACATACATGCCTGCTTTGTAAAGATGCTAGGCACAGCAGTGTCGTGCAATTTTGCTGTTAGTTTTGCAATATATGAGGTTTTTCTGATACTTCCAGCTCCTGGGACCCTCTAACACATGATATTGTCAGGTTTCATGATCAAAAAGTGAATTCTCTCTGAGAACTGCAGGCTGGAAACACAGCAAAAAGCCAAGGGTAGGACACCAAGGATGTTGCTGCTGCTGGGGTTGTTATTATTCATAAATGTCAAACTCTCTTGTGGGTTTTCAAGCAGAGCACGTGAGTTTTAAGGCCCGACTCAAGATTTTTCAGTATCTGGAGCTGACTTTTCAGTGTCTGAGTGCCAGTCACCACCAGCACAGCCTAACATGGGTTCTAGTTTCCACAAGTTCTTTTCTCCCTTGGCCCATAGGCTGATAAATATAACATTGCTGATCGTTAATAAACATATAAATCCTAGGATTCATATACTAAGCTGCAAAGTTTTCACTGACCTGGGCTTGCTTACCAAACAAGCAGTCTTAACTAAGGCTGCTACTTACTTCCAAAAGTGTAACAGATTTTCTATAAAATTGTTTTTTTCAGTTAATTAGCAGGCTATGGCATTTTGCTGAAATTATAATACATGCAATACCCCCCTCAGGCAAATGTACTTAGGATTCAGTGTACATGTCTGTCTATCTGCCCTCTCCTTTCTGTGGTCTTTGTATCTCTGGTGCATAAGTATCTGCCAAAATCCTTGAATCAAACATCTGCCTCCTCTAAAAAAAATCAAGGCCATGCAGGGGGTCAATGATGTTAATTTCTTTGCAAATGACCCAGCTCTTTTCAATGTGCTGCAAAAATCCTTCAGACCTCAAAGTCTTCAAGGTACATCCCCAAATCGTGACCTCAATCCTGAATCCTCTGCTTTGGTCTCATGGTGGGTTGTGAGGGTCCTGTTAACTCTGGGAGAAGACAAGCAAGGTGCAGAGCCCTCCTGCTGGAGAGCAGACACATGCCTGGCTTCTCAGGAAATAGTTTTTCCTTGAAAGCATCCTTTCTCTGCCCCTTTCCCCTCCCTCCTCACTTAAGTTTCTGGCTGGTATTGGGCATATTTTCCTGGTCCATCACAGGTGTTTTGGTGTCTGCCCATCCAGAGCTTGCCTTGGAAGAGGACACAGCTCATGGCTGTGTGAGACCTCCCGGTTGCCTCCTTCCTCAACACCTCCTTCAGTCAACACCACTACCTTACCTCTCTGAAGTACCTTCAGCTCTTCTTGGACACTCTTCCCAAGGACAAAGTTGTGGCCCAAGAAGCTGCATTTGTCCCAGGAAATCTCCCTTTGAAACCGGTTTAATCTCACAGAAGTTACTTGAAGTTCCATAAGGGAGGAGAAGAGTACCCTCTTTCTGGGTGATTTGGGCTTCTTACCATTTGCCACTTTCCTTAGCTCTGTAACGAGACTGGTGCTGGCTGCACACTTTTGTGGCATGCCACAGGGAGCCAGCAAGGGTTCCCACCAGGAACATTACTTGTTCAGGCATATGTGATCAGAAAACGCTAAATCCAAGTCTCTGCACCCCTGAACGTTTGCAAATAAACTTGAGAGGAAACCAGAACCAAAGAAGGCTGGCGCTTGTCTAAAGCCATGGTGGTTTCACAAGGGACATCCCTCACACCCCAGCTGGGCTTCCCTTTGACATTATAAACCATCTTAGACCTTTCCTCAGAGCTCAAATGATTCCTGAAAGGTGCAGCTGAGAAGGTGAAGAAGTAGAGTATGAAAGGGTGGGAGGAGCTGCTGGGGTGGGACAGCAGCTCTGAGCAGACCTCTTGCAAAGGGACAGTGTTTCCAAATTTGAAGCAAGACCTGGGCAAGAGATGCTGGCAGATGTTGGCAGGAACCCTTCTGCTGTTGTCGCTGGCTTGGAGCAGGAGGTGACTTAAACCATCTGAATCTACCCATGGCAGGGATGGAAAGGGTCATTATTTCTTACAGAGTTGTTCAACCATATGCCAGCTGGTGGCCACCAGGATTGGTGGAGCTGGGATAGAACATGGCTCAGAAGGTACTCCGGTCCATTTCTCAGCCTGTGGTCCTTTGAACAGATCTGGAATTAAACTTCTCATCAAGAAAAGGATTTGAACTATTATCCAAGGGATGGCAGCTGGTTCTCCACCCCTCTCCAATGTGCAAACATCCCATTAAAGGAGCTATGTTGGAGGGCAGAAGGAATTCTTAGAGTGCAGTTTTCTGCTTATCAGGTTTCTTCACGCTCATTTCCTTTCAGCCTATAAGTAGAGAGAAGCTAAATTGCTATTTGAAATGTTATTTTGCAATGTTATTCTGCAATTCAGTATTTGTATTTTTTTTCTCCATCCCAATTACCTCCCTATTTTGACTGCTTTGTGTTTATAGATTATTTTAATCATGTTGACTTGCTAGTTTATGGGTTTGAGCTCTTCTTCGTTCTTCTTTTTGGAGAATAAGAACTACAATAACAAATTTTCTTACTGCAAAAGGAGACTGTCTATATCTCTATTTAGATGGAGTGGCCCTGATTGCTTTTATTTATCTCTTCACACCTACTTGGGTGTAGAGATAATCCTCAGACACAATCTGTCCAATTCTTCCTCCAATATTTCCTAATTTTTATCAATAGGTTTCTCAGCTGCCACTGAAGGTAAATCAGAATTCCCTAGGGCAATTTTTTTTATTATCTCCAAGAAATAAGAGCCAACCCCTTGATACGGAAATCCAGGTATAGATATATAAATATATATCCTTATATATATGTCCTTATAAAGATAGGGACAAGTCTCAAAGGAATAATTTTCTTATTTATTTTAGGTGGAAAATGAGACTAAGTAAGAAAAAAAAAAAGCCCAACAACTCCTTTCTTCAGTCTTTTTATTGTAATCTGTGCAGCTGAGGTTTGGCCTTTTCTGCCCTTGCAAAGGAGGAGGTAGAAGGATGGAGGTAGCAAAGTGGTGGTGGACACAGGGCAGTAAGTTAGGGCAGGCAGGGGTTTGGCTACAAACTGAGGATGCCAGGGCTTAATTTCCAGGCTCATTGATGGATCACCCCAGGGAGTCTGCAAGCTGCTTTTTGTCTCCGTGCCCCTGTTTTGGAGGTGCAGCAGTGGGTGTTCTCAGGTTGTTGCTGGAGACCTGCAGCAATGCAGACCAAGGCTGTGTGTGCCTGTAGGTGAACCTCAGGTCGAGGGTTACTCTCGGCGCAGGTTCAGGGGTTCAGCGGTTCCAGCTGACGTGTTTTGGAAGGGGAACAAACTTTCACAGGCAGGGCCTGGATCCGTGCCCAGAAACGGGGCTGGGTGGACGTCAGCAGTTTTGGTTCAGGGAGGAAGGTCGTGTGAAACTGCCTCCCGGATCTGCCCACCCTTGTGCTCCCTGCCGTTTGCGGCCGGACCCAAAGACCTGGAGCGAAGGGCAGAGTTTCTCCTGCCCAGTGTCCAGGATTTACATCCTCTGCTGGGACCCTGCTCACGCAGGAAGACCTGCCGATTGATGGGGTGTATGATCACCTACCTACCTCCACAGGGTACAGGTTGAGGTGTTCTTAGGGGACACCCTTTGATGTGTAGACACCCTCTGCTGCATAGAGGCTCTTGGGCTGGTCCTGCACAGCCACCTCCTTCCCCAGGAAGATCTCTTCCTCTCCAGTTTCATGACACTGTGCCTGTGGATGAATGCCTGCTCGGTAGACTCCTGTTCTCACCTGTTTTCCAGAGTTTGTTTCCTTAACCAGTAGGTTTCACTGCTAACACAGCAGCCACAGGCTCCTTTTGCTCCTTTACTGGGTGTTGGTGGTTATGACTCAGGGTGCTTGAGTGACGGAGAAAGGCACAGCAGCTGCGAGATGGGTTCCATGAGTAGCAAACAGGAGGTGCTTGCTGAGGGTGCTCTGTGGTTGCAAGTCTTGATGGACACGTTCAGGAGGACATCGGAAGTGTGCAGACATAGAATCATAGAATCAATCATAGAATCATAGAATCATAGAATCATAGAATCATAGAATCATAGAATTGTCTACGCTGGGTCATCGAGTCCAATCATCAACCTAACACTGACAAAACTACCACTAAACCACCACGTCCCTCAGCACCACGTCTGCCCGTCTTTTAAATACCTCCAGGGATGGCAATTCCACCACTTCCCTGGGCAGTCTGTTCCAATGTTTGATAACCCTTTCGGTGAAGAAATTTTTCCTAATGTCCATCCTAAACCTCCCCTGGCACAACTTGAAGCCATTTCCTCTCGTCGTATCACTTGTTGCTTGGGAGAGCAACACTCACCCTGGGTGAGTTCTGGATACCCCACAATGCAGAATCCTGACTTTTTCTGAGATAAAAGTGGGAAGCTGAAAAAAGCATCTCTTTCCACCATGATAGCTATTTTTCTGTTTTATTAACTCACTACATCCAATTTATTTCCCAGTAAAAGGGGGTATGCTCTCCTTTTCCTTCTTTAATTAGCCCAAATTCCTTTATTTGCCAAATAAACCTTTGCTATGAAAACACAAACTGTCTTTGATATAGATTCCCACCCCCAGTAGTTGATCTATGATCCAATAAAAAAAAATCAACATGAAAGGGAAAGACATATGATTTTTCTTTGAATAACTCATGGGGGAATTTTTCCCCTGTGCATCTGCCTAATGTCTGTTCAGGCAACGTATAACAAAGAGGGTATGAAGAAGGCATCCAGTATTGGTTTTTTTTTGCTGTGTAAAGGGAAAAGTTTGGCATGTTATTTTGGAGATGAAGAGGAGGAGACACCCAGATCAACATCACAAAGCGGGAGGTTGATCTGAGTCTACAGTGCAGGCATCTCCATTTCTCCACAGGTTGCTTTGCTTGCTGTTGCAGACAATGGAGCTTGGACGAGTCTCAGCATTGGGCTGGAAGGATGGAGATATCCATCTGGGATCCATCTGTGGGATCTGGATCAGACCCTGGAGATACAGGCTATCCTCCCCTCATGAAGCAGTGGGGAGTCAGTCCAAGGGGGGCTCACAGGTGATGCCCACCCCACTGCTTGACACCACTCAGCTACATCCCCAGGGACTGCAGGTCACATGTCGCTCTTCTTGAAGCAGAAGATTTGAGGGGGTGAAGGCTATTGTGCTTGTTTTAGTTTCTCAGATCTCTCCTTGGTTTGAACTTCTTTTAAATGGGCCAGGTTGGATGGGGCTTTGAGCAACCTGGTTTAGTGGGAGGTGACCCTGCCCGTGGCAGGGGGTTGGAAATAGATGATCTTTAACGTCTCTTCCAAGTTGAAACCATTTTGTGTTTCTGTGTAAGGAGTCCTCTCACATGCTTTGCCGTAGGTGGGATTTAAATAGCAGACACTGCTTGCAGGCCCTTGCACGCTGGCAAAAGTGCTCCAGCGTTGAAGCAATGAATTGCCATCTATAAAAGCGCAATCTTCAGAGGTGACCTCCACACCCCTGGCACTGGCCCACGTTAATCTGCTTAAAGGCAGCCCTTTCACTTGGCTTTATGGGGTCCCAGTAAATCCTTCGCTGGAGGAGGTGGGGACTGGAGACGAGAGAGAGAAGAAAGGGGGATTTAGATTTACTGAAAAGATGCTTTTTTTTTTTTCAAATTTGAAAGCTCAGATCTCTGGGCTCTTTGCCCTCTTTGAGCCATTTTGATGAAAGAGTCTTAATTGCTTTTATTCGTTTTGCTTGGAAATTTAATATATACCATAAGCTTCTGGGGCAAAAAGGATGCAGAGGCACTTAGAGAAACTGCAAGGTATGAACCCCTAGAGCTCCAGTTCCTGCTCTTCTGAGCTCCCAGCAGTTCCTTTCTTGGCCTCAGTTTCCCTCTGTATATGACGGAGAGAATGATTCTTTTCTGATATTTTTTTTTATTATTATTAAAGTGGATTTTGGCATGATCCCAACCATGGCACTGGTCGTTTTTCACCTATGCTGTAAGACGAAATTATTTCCAGGGGAAGGGGTTAATTTCCGTGCTGGCATGGCAGACAGATTCCTCGCTGCCAGTAAACGTCTTGTCCTGGGAATGAGAAATTCAACAGTCACGGGCCTTTGATTTCGAGCTGTGTTTTTTTAATACCCATCATCCAGCAATTCCTCAAGTTCACCTTCACCTCCAGCATAACACACAGATGGATGGGTCTGGGTATGAACTGATTTTTTAGGTCGCTGGTGGCCGTTTGACGCCGACTCTGCAAACTATGTGTTCTTACTTTCTGAGATAACAGAGGAACAGAGTTTTTATGCTGGGGCTTCTCCCCCGCTGTGTTCTGAGGCCGTGCTCACCATCCTGCGCTGCTCTGTGAAGCAAGGAAGCGAGAGCAATTACTCCAGCCCTACGGGGGAGACCTGCTCGCCCTTCTGCATCCCAGAGGTCATTTGCAAACCCTTCACCAGGAGGGTCCTGACTCTCTTGCTCTGCAGTTATCCCTGCCGTGGCAGAGCTCTGAAGGTTGCCACAGGATCCCAAAGGGTAGTGTTTTAAGCATTTATTTTTTTTTTGCCGGTGAAAATGCAGCATGGATTTTTTTTTTTTTATTTTAAAATGAAGGTACACTGGTTCTTTTGGCAATTATTTTGCTTAAATTCCAAAGACATGGTCGAAAGAGAAAATAGTATATCAACAGACAACCCAGTTTATTGCCATTTCTCTCTCTGCTTTGTGAAAGAACTCATTAATACCTACATTTTTCTCTGCAAAAATCAAATCAGCCTCATCTTCTGTGTGATTGCTTCCTCAAAACCTTTACAAAAGTCCATTTCCCTGGTACTTGAACTATGTGAGCAGTGTTTAATGTAGGCTTTAAAATATTTGTCAGCCTACTTGACCCAAACCCCAGGGGGTTGCAGTATAGAGGTTAAAACCCTGCCTTAGTCCTGCTTACTTCTTCATGCACCTAAGGATTTATTTTGCCGTGGAAGGTTGCTCTGATCTCAAAATCCTTTGCAGAGACTCTGCTCCCCCAAACACAGCTCCTTCTGTAGTGATGGCCCAAATCCCCGTGTCCTTCTCCTCCCTGTAAGCAGAGTTATTTTGGAAAAAAAATTTAAATTTAATGTACCAAAAATATATACTTGACCTTCCTGAAACTGAATAGAGGATTTGACTGAGAGGGGAGGCACCCACCGCTCCTCACTACTGTCATATCCCCAGTTTGTGACCCCTGAGTGTAGCTGATCCCGAGGAGCTGTTGATGGTCAAGCAAGAGGAGGGAGGTGTGATGGCACCACAGTGTGCATGACCTAGATGTGGCTGCAGCCCTGTGAGCAGCACTGGGGGGCATCTCATGTTGAGCACGGCCAGTTTGGGAGGGATCTGCTCTTTGGGAAGCTGGTGCTGATCTCCAGAAGAACTCATCAAGGGCAGGTTTTGCTGACTGAGATCTGCCTCCATGCTAACGCCACCTCCGCTGGTAGGAAAATCAATGAGTGATGCGGAGTTGCCACAGGACGTCTGATGTGAAGAAACTGACATAGAATCATAGAATTATAGAATGATTTGGGTTGGAAAGGACCTTCAAGATCATCGAGTTCCAAGCCCCCTGCCATGGGCAGGGACACCTCCAGCCCGACCAGATTGCTCAAAGCCCCATCCAGCCTGGCCTTGAACACCTCCAGGGATGGGGCAGTCACGACTTCCCTGGGCAAGCTGTTCCAGTGTCTCACCACCCTCACTGTAAAGAATTTCTTTCTAATATCTAATCTAAATCTCCACTTTTCCAATTTAAAACCGTTGCCCCTTGTCCTGTCACTACACTTCTGGACAAAGAGTCCCTCTCCAGCTCTTCTGTAGGCTCCCTTCAGATATTGATAGGCTGCTATGAGGTCTCCCTGGAGCC
>JAOQGH010000012.1:149398752-149418229 GCA_025769975.1 Gallinago jamesoni
ATTGCCCAGAGCTAGAGCATGTTACTCAGGACTGCATCCAGGCGGGTCTTGAAAATCTCCAAAGAAGGGGACTCCATACCCTCCCTGGGCAGCCTGTTCCAGGGCTCTGCCACCCTCACCATGAAAAACTTTTTTCTCATATTTGAGTGGAACCTCCTGTGTTCCAACTTGTGCCCGTTGCCCCTCACCCTCTCACTGGCAACCGCTGAAAAACGTCTGGCTCCCTCCTGAATGGGAGGAAATGGCTCTGTTCCTGATGCTCTGGCAGCAGCACAGCAGTTCATGCCCTTGGTGCTGGGCTTCTATTTCAACCCTGAGAAGGTTTTTGTTGTGCAGCGCAGCAAGGTTAAGGTTGTTACTCAACAAATCAGTAAAAGCACTGTGAAATCACTCCAGTCACATCCGAAATGGAGACTAAACCCCACTTTGGTAGGCAATAAGACTGGTGAGAGGCACATTAGCATGTAGGTGCTTCCTGGGCTCATTGTCTGCTTGAAGGGGGTGGCAGTACTCTCCTGTGCCATGTCAGGTGGTTGCAGTCCATGAGCAGAGCAAGATGAAAGAGCAAGAAAAGGGAAGAGAAACATCTTCACTGCTGTGGGGGCAAAAGTGGGCACTGGGAAGTGCCCCCGTTGGTGCTTCAGCTAAGGTCAAGCTGGAGAAGCATTTCATTACTGCTTCTTCTGCAGAGCATTTGCTCCACACGTTTGGGGTTATTTTTTTGCCCAGAGCAGGTAGTTGGGAAGTGTTAATCCCAGTCTCTACTAATCTCCTGTACCTGCCTGCTGCCTCTGCTGCTTTCCTCCCATCAGGGAGGCTCTGCTCCAGCCAGACCTGTCATATATATATGAGGGAGCCTCTAATCTCCAGGGGGGCTCTGCAGTCCCCAATTTAAAAGGTTTGTGAGGTTTCCTAGCTGAGCAGGAGATGGCAGCAAAACATAGAGTTTGAGGGAGAGAAGGAGATTCCCCCTTGCAGAGCTCACATGAGTTCATTTAACAGTTTCAGGAAGGGTGAACTGGTGTGGGATTTGGGGGTCTCCAGTGCTATGCATGGGGATGCTACTGCAGAGCAGGCAAAGCTGCTGGGGTGGGCAGTTTGCTGTAGCTCACACTCAGAGCTCTCCTGGGGAGAGAGGTGATCTGCACCAGGATGAAGAGGGAGCCTCCTTGCTCCTTAGAGGACTGTCAGAGACGTGGCAAACCTCAGTGACCCGCAGAGAATGATGCGTAAGAGCCAGCTGCCTCAGAAAACAGCGATATTTCCGACGAGAAATGAGAATATGGGTCCTTGGAGAAGGAGCTACCTCGCTTCTTTCTCACCCCATGACATGCAGCCAAAAGCTTCCAAACTGCTGATAAAGGGGAGAAGATAAGGGTGAAAGTTTCAACAATAATAAAAAAATAAAAATCAAGATCTTGGCAAGAGCAGGAAGAAACACAGTCCATATAACAATTGGTGTGGAACAAATAAGGAGTGTTGAGGAATGCAGTTACTGTGGCAACCTGGTAATAATAGATAACAGCAATACAGAGGTGGAAATAAAAGTGAGAACAAGGAAAGCATCTAGAAATACGAATATGTTAGTCAAAATCTGGAGTAATAAAAACCTTGTCAGAGCATTAAAACTGAAGCTATGCAACAGCATCGTTATGCTGCTGGTGTTTTATTTGGCAGAAGTACAGCCAGCGACAGCCGCTCCTGAATAAAACTGCAGAGTTTTCATGCACAGTGTGTAGGAAGAATATTAAGAGTTAAGTGGGGAAAAAACGGTTATACATCTGAAAACATGGGAAAGATCAAGACGGATACCAGAGCATCCTGAAATCACACCCCAGAGCATGGGCTACACAGGATAGGAGGGGGCTCTATTGCACTGGGACAGAGGTAGAAATTAGCAGAGGGATTCCCAGGGCTATTATATATATTGTATACAATATATGTATATATTGTATACACAGACCTGGCACTGGGCTTCATATTTAGTCATTAGACTTCCAGATGGAGACTTAGGCTGCCTCTCCTGGCTTCCAGGAATCAGGTACCACAGGCAAACCACCAGCAAAGATCCCATTCCCATGACACTGACTGGACAGATCTTCTCTAGCTCTAATTACTGAGATTTGTTTGGACCAAAAGCTGACATGAGGTAGCACTCTGGGGGTAAGACTGGTGGACATACACTGCCACCACCCACTAACCCCATGAGGAGTCGGTTCAGAACCAGCATGCTCAACCCTCTGGAGAAATTCCTAGATTGCCTGCACACCCTTGCAAGGGTTAATGTGAAAATTAACCTGATTGCTGCCATGGCTTTCCATCACATTGAACTAGGAGTCAAAAACTGCCTTCTGTGGACACTGCAGAGAAGTAGTAGCTGATTTTCCTAGCAAAGAGGCCAGATGACTTACTCCAGTGCAAGGGGAAGGTTGTACAATGAGGCCCTGTAGATCAGCAGGAAAAAGGGCAGCCATGGCCAGTCAGTGGGCAAATTAATTGTCCTGGCACCTGAACGTGATTAGACACTGTTAGTGTAGAACATTAGTTTTGACAGTGAATAAATATTCCCTTCTGTGGGAAAAGCTGCCATTTTGAAAATTGCTTTTGCGGCAAAATGAAACTTCAGTGAAATGGAAAAAAAAAAAAAGCTATCCAAGACATCAGTGATTGTAGAAACATTATGTTGTGAAGTAATCAATAGTATTCAGAGAAAATATGAAATATACTCATTTTCTTTCATCTCAGCATATTTTCAGATGGCCCAATGAATTGTTACAATAATAGACAAATATATAAACACAGCTCATGTAGATGTTGTGCTTAGGGACATGGTGTAGTGGTGGACATGGCAGTGTTGGGTTAATGGTTGGACTCGATGATCTTAAAGGTCTTTTCCAATCTAAACAATTCTATGATTCTATAAAATTAGGGTGAAATAAAGCAGAGTAAGAAAGTCAAAACAAAACGTCTCTGCTCTACTGAAACAAAACATTTCAACATCAGAGTGAAATGGGAAAGTCAAAACAATTCCTGTTTCTCCAATTTTCCCGTCAGATATTTCACCAATATCAACATGTTTCAGCACAATGCCTCCATTTCCATGAATCGTCTTTTACAAGCGGAAAGCTGTTGTGTGATGAATGTTCCCAGCTTACTCTAAAGGTGGCACACTTGAAGAGTGGCATCTTTGTGGCCAGCAGAGTAGGACAACTTTGGGAAGGGAGTCAAGGCAGCTTTCTCAGCTCAGCTGCCCGTGCTGCATCTCCTGCCTCTTGGGATCAAGGACCTTCATGAACAGCCTTTCCATCCCGAAAGCAGCAAAGACAAAAAGGCAGCAAAGGTATTCCCTGATTTATCAGGCTTGGTGGGTTCTTGCCTTGCCTGACTTACATCACCTCAACTCAGCTGCAGCCCTGCTCAGAAGTTTCCAACATCTAATGTCACCTTTTTGTTTTCTATTTTGCTTTAGGAATCTGCACCACGAGAAGTCATTCAGAGAAGGACCATGTTTAGCAAAGCGGGGACTTTCTGCTGTGGTTGATATTGTTTTTCTGACATACTCATTTGAAATTCAACTAACATACAGCATTTGCAAGCAGGGAGGGAAAGACTGCCACTTCAGCAACTGTAATATGTAAGTGCTATCATTATTAATAACAATCTACATTTCGATACTGCTTGGAGGCCTCAAATAAGATTAGTTGCTCATTATGTTAAGCTATATGTAAATACACAGGCACGGAGTGTTTTGTAAAGTAGCCTCTATCTAGACCAACAAGGCAAAATAATGGAGAGAGAAGAATTTTTGTGACTCTGAATTTATAGAAGGAGAAATATTTCGATTGGGCATGATTATGAATAAAATGATTATGAATAAATTATGATTATGAATAAAATGATTATGAATGAAAATGAATAAAACCAGCAAAAAACTACAACTAAATTTTGGCTCTTTCAAGCCAAGGTGATCAACTGTCTTGTGACGGTTTGTTGTTTTATAGAGGGTTTCAAGAACATTAAGATATTGTTAACCCTCCCAATCTTACCACTGAAAGCAACAAGAAAACATGCTATTCATTGAGACATGTTATTCATATGAACTTCTTATTCTAGTGGTTAGATGTTGTCTCAGGAGACAATTTCTAGGGTACCATTGCCTCTGGATAGCTCTAAGGTGGAATCACAGAAGTCTGCTTACTTTTATGGAATAGCAAAAGAAAAATTGTTAATACAGCAAGCAAAGAAGGACCAGTGTTCAGTGTACTTTTTTTGGTATTTTTTTTGTCTTAACCCTGGCATAAAATTATGCAGAATAACTTGTGTGTATTCTCTCCAACTGTAGCCAATATGAGCCCAAAACAGCCTGAAATTTTCTGTGAGGAATAGTTGCAAGTCCAGCCTGTGGCATAGTCGGAATCTCTGCATATTTTGTGTGTGCAGCACAAAACACTGCAAAAAAAAAAAAAAAACCACCCAGAAAACAAAAACAAACCCATCCTCACATTCCCACTCATTCAATTCATGCTGTGACCCTGCTTGCACTGAGAGGTTCAATTTACACACTGACTCTTGGGAGCAAAATTTGTGTGCCTGGGAACTTCTATAACAACTCCTTTGTTGCATTCCAGTCTCTTACCCCGTTCTGTCTTTGCATGTGGTACTTGAGGCTACCTAAAATAAAGCCCTTTTGGGGACAGGGGCATTTCACACACCAATGTGTCTCCTTACCATGCGTCTTCTTGGTAGTTGTGCTAGTTTGGTTCCTTTGCTCTAAGAAATGTGAGTTCTTTTTCCTAGAAAAATCAGCTAAACACAAGCTGCCATGGTCCCAGAGGACATTGCTAGTTTTCCCCGATGGCCTTCTGCTCTTTGTGTCCCAGCAAGTCTGGTTCTTATGTGACATAGAGTACTTGATCTGGAAAGGAGAACTGAGCCTCTTGAAAAGTGAAGGTAGGATAAATCTTTGCAATAGGCCACTTAGGTCTGTGACGAGGATAAATCAAGCCTGTGGCTCCAAAAAGCCATTGGGTGAACAGGTGAAATGTTTAGGGATGGAGAGAATCAGTGACTATCTTTAGTGGCATTCATTGGAACTGTGTTTCCTGCAAAAATTTATTTCTTTGCAGCTTTCCTTCCACTTAGGGAGAAATAGTGTCCCAGCATCTCTGCAAAGAGAAAGAGGTAGGCAGCAGTTACTTTATAATTCTTTTCTACATTTATGTTTGGAACATGTTTTATCGTGACCAAAATAACAACATCCCCACCATCAAATGCCCCTCTAGCTCCCTGCTCCTCCAACAGCAAAAAGTTCAAACTGAAATGGCCAATTCTTAACTAGAATTAAGATTTGCACAGATCTCAGATTTAAAGCTCAAAGCAAGCAGAGCCCCGAGATGTTCAGGAGACAGATAAAGGTGAGTATGCAGAGGCTGGCTGCTAGAAATGGGGTTTGCAGGAGTACAGGCAGTGCAGCATAGATCCACCATCTCTTTGGCTGACTCCCTTCTGCTACTGAAGGCTACAGACCTGCCCCCAGCTCAAAGGTGGCCCTCCAGCTGCACTGATTTGACATACTCAGCCTGCCTTGCCAGCCAGACACCCTCCTTTCCAGTGGTTGCAAACATGTGATAGAACTGGTAATTATATCCCCTCTGTGGTCTTCCAGGAGGGGTGTGTGTGAGGAGTTGTTTATCACTTTTGACAGGATCTTAGGTTCTCTGCCATTTTTGGCACCAAAGACTACTCAAGCCTTCTTAGCAAGAGGCAGAACTGATCAGGGGCTGGAGCTGAGCTGCTCCTGCTGTGGGAAAAGAGGACTAAGAAGAGCATTGCTCTATAGGATGGAGATTTAGAGTCATAGAGTCATAGACTGGTTTGGGTTAGAAGGGACCTTAAAGATCATAGTGTTCCAACCCCCCTGCCATGGGCAGGGACACCTCCCACCAGACCAGGTTGCTCAAAGCCCTATCCAGTCTGGTCTTGAACCCTTCCAGGGATGGGGCAGCCACAACTTGTCTGGGCAACCTGTGTCAGTGTCTCAACACACTCACGGTAAAGAATTTCTTATTAATATGTAATCTCAATCTCCCCTCTTTCAGTTTAAAGCCATTACTCCTTGTCTGATCACTACAAGCCCATGTAAAAAGTCTCCAGCTTTCTTGTAGTCCCTTTAGATATCTGAAGGGGCTCTAAGGTTTCCCCAGAGCCTTCTCTTCTCCAAGCTGAACAACCCCAACTCTCTCAGCCTGTCTCCAGAGGAGAGGTGTTCTGTTTGTGATGGAAAGCTCCAGAGAGCTGGACCTGCAGCCCCACCACAGCAGTGAGAGATTTGGATCTATTCTGGGGAATCACCGAAGCTCTGAGCCCTCCCTCAGTGGTAGCAGATACCCTGTTCTCCACAGCAAAAGAGGCAGCAGAGCTGTGGCAATGTCACAGATGGGGACATGAACCCTTGATTGGCTGTGGTGAAGGAGACACCGTGGAGAAGAAAAGCAGGGGCTTGGAAGGCAGAGGAGGATAAAGTTGGCACAATCCTTATTACTCCTCTTTCCTTTCATAAGCTCTCGAAAGCTATTTTTTTCGAGAAAATGAAACCAGATTGTTCACATCAAAATCATAGTTTAAAAAAACCAAGA
Organism: Gallinago jamesoni; assembly: GCA_025769975.1. NCBI lineage: Eukaryota > Metazoa > Chordata > Aves > Charadriiformes > Scolopacidae > Gallinago > Gallinago jamesoni. The sequence goes on from JAOQGH010000012.1 coordinate 149,405,388, forward strand.
CTTTTGAGCTGTCAAGAGGTGATTGATGTTTACAGGAAAATGAATCAAACTATGGCAGGTTATGTTGTTCATCCTTGAGCTGTGATGAAGGCAAATGTTCTTAAACCATTCATAAAGTGATGTTTCTGCAAAGTAAACAAAAGGCAGGGTGTAGGTAAGTCAGTTGACTTCTTTTTATATTTGCAAAAGCAAGAAAATCCCGTGGTAAAAAAACCAGCAGAATCTAGCTTCCAGTTCTGACCTTTTTTCTCTATTAAATGAGTGCTGATATTTTGTTTTCTGCTGGGCTTGGGGGATCAGTGCAGAAAGCAGAGTTAATTTAACTAACTGGGACAAAATAACAAGTTTATTCCTTAACAAACAAAACTAAATATTCAAACTTATGGCAAGTAGCAATGGTTCAAGAGGGCTTGAATCCTGGTATAGTCTCTGGAGACAAAATTTTTCTGAAGAAACAAAAAATAGCAACAGTCAAGAATTTCCTCTCTACAGATTAAAAACACTCAATCAGTTTTAGCAGATAAAATGTTTTCTTAACTCCTATGGCATTTCACAATTGATGAACGTTTCCAAAATAGTGATAGTTAAAATATTATCTCTTTCCCACAAGTCTTTTTGGCTTTTATTCTGGCTTTTTACAGCTGTGACCCAGGCGGTTTAAATTTATAATCTCACCTCTCCACCATCTATGCTGAGATGAGTGATTAACGTGGCTGCCACGTGTAATTGCAGTAACAGATATCTCGTACCCTCACATTGTGTTTTGATGTATTTTTGCTATCATTTTGAACCAGGCATCCAAAAGAAGACAAATATTGTTGTGTTAGTCAATGTTTTTGTTCAGCTGAAGAACAGACATAAATGATCTCAGGTTATCTTAGCTCTGTCTGTTAATTAAAACCATAGGAATGATGCAGGATGCTTTTCTACCAGGCCGCTTCTTCGAAATTACTTGTTTGTGTTAAAGAGCAGATGATGGCTGTATGAGTAGGAAGATGGTTAGAAAAGAGATGTCCAGAAAACTAGCTCTATTTTTCCCTTAACTCATCCTCAAGGAAACGGACACAAAAACAAGGTTTTCTCTCAATATTACTCTGAAGTAGTAACTCCAAAGTTATTGTACAGAGAAAAGTTACAAAATGCTTTTTGGTGTTAAAACTCAGGCCCTGATGCCTGGAGAATTAAGTTTCCTGCAAGAACCTGTTTCCAGCTGCATCAAAATCCCACATCCATGGCAACTACGGTCACCAAAAGGAGGACTCTTTGCCAGCAATAGATTGTGTGTGAGAATGCTCTGGCATAAAGACTTCAGCTTAGATTCCCCGCAAGAGACATTGTGCCTTGCCCACCTTATTTCATATAATTACACTTCAGATTATTTCAGCTTCTTCTGGAAATTGTGAGGAAAAAAAGTCATAGAGATGCCAAAAAGCAAAATGAATCCTCCATATCTAAATGGCAGAGGCTTTTTTTCTCAAATAAAAGAGAGGGAAATTTGGCAGAGTGTTGGGTCTGACTGAAGTGGAGTCAATTTTCCCCATAGCAGCCCTCATAGCGCTATCCTTTGCATTGTTAGCTGACCCAAACTGGCTAAGGGGATATTCCATACCATATGACATTTCTTAGCAATAAAAGCTAAGAGAAAAGAGGAGGAAGGGGGCAGCCATTTGTTATTTACGATATTTGTCTTCTGGAGCAGCAGCTATGCATATTGAAGCGCTGCTTCCTGGGAAGTGGCTGGACATTGCCTGCTGATGGGAAGTAGAGAATTAAATCTTCTGCTTTATTAAACTGTCTCTATGTTGACCCAAGAGGTTTGTGGGTTGGTTTTTTTTTTCCCCATCTTATTTTCTCTTCTCCCTGTCCTGCTGAGGAGAGGAGTGATAGAGTGGCTTGTTGGGCATCTGGTGTCCAGCCATGGACAACCCACTACAGACATCAGTCTAAGCATTGAGTTGCTAATGAGAAAAAACATGTAGACCAATGATATGCACCTACAATCTGGCAGTCCAGGGGGATATATGGATATTTATCAAAAAAAGAGAAAAAGGGATCCAAAATGAAGCATTCAGCCAACTGAATGCTATGAAAGAATTTAATCTGCCAGTCCTGGAGATGGGGTGTATATTTCAATAGTATAAGATTCCACCACATTGTTTTGCAAATTTATCTCCACGCTTTCCAGAGAGGATGCTGGATCTTTATTGACTGTGGACTGTTTTCTTCTGAGGGCTGAAGGAAAGAGAGCCAGGTCAAGAGGTAAAAGCACGTCTGGTTTTGTGAAAAAAGCAGGCATCCGGGGGAAACAAGCTTTTGTGTTGTAAAGCTATTATGCAGTAGCAAGCTCCTGTCTGCTGCCATTATTCATGGAGGAAGTTCTTAATACGTAAACCCTGTTACTTTACACAGTTTTTAATTTATCTTGCTGTCATACTGACCACCAGCAGTACCTCATGAGCACTTTCAACAGCTGGTCCTTGCCTGAACCTTATCAGCTACACCACTCTGTTTCTGGAGACACTCTTCAGAACCCCTGCCTTCTCCTTCAGTCTCATCTTTTCCGTCTTTTCCATGCTGGCCACAGCCTCTACAATCTTGGGTTAGCCAGCAGCCTTGATGATCCATATGGGTCCCTTCCAACTTGAGATATTCTATGGTTCTGTGATCTAAGGTGCTTGCCCTTTTCTGGTACGCAGTGTGCTTCCTTCATGTCGTCAAAGACCGTGTGTTGTGTTTGTGAAGTCAGCAGTGAAGTCACCAAGAAGAAAATCTGAAGCTGCATTCTCTTTCTATTCTCTCTTCCTCCCTGAGTGACTCTTAGGCTTGTCTTCAAGCAGGTGGGGTCAGGATTCAGCGATGGCAACTCACCTAAATACAGTCATGCTGGAGAAGTATAAAGGAAGGGAGCTTCTGACATATAAGGACGGGCTGAGAGAGCTTGGACTGTTCAGCCTGGAGAAGAGAAGGCTCAGGGTATCTTATCCATGTGTATAAATATCTGATGTGAGGAGGTAAAGAAGACAAAGCCAGATGCTTCTCAGTGGTGTCCAGTTGTCCAGTGTCAGGACAAGACAAAACATGCAGAAGCTGAAATACAGGAAATGCCATTTAAACATAAGAAAGTACTTTTTCTTTTTTAATTGCTATCTTTTATTTTTCTTTTCTTTTTTTTTTTTTTATCATGAGGATGGTCAAATAGTGGAACAGGCTGCTCAGAGAGGTTGTGTGTCTCCTTCCTTGGGGATATCCAAAACTCAGCTAAGCGAACTCCTCTAGCTAACCCTGTTTTGATCAGAGGGTTGGAGGAGGTGATTTCCCTGCTAACCTGAACAATTCTGTCATCTTCACATAAAAACATCCCAAGTTATTTTAAAGAAGAGAGTCTTTATACCTGAAGATCAAAGCAGATAAATGAAAAGAGGGAAGCTGTTAAAACTAAGGTTTCATCTAATATGTTTTAATTTTGAAAAGCTTCTTAAAGAATCTTTTTTCGTGCTTAGTCAGAGATTAAATGGGTTAGGACCATAGATATATTACAATGCTCTTGATATTCCCTTGTGTACAGCAAATATATCTTCAGAGATAAATGATCTAAGGGCTTTTCCCTCAGTAAATCTGTGTCAGCTTCAGCTTTTCAGGCCCTGCAACGCTCTTCTTCTGGAGTCATAGCTAAGCCAGCACCACTGTGTGTAAGCACCAGGTGCTGCCCAGCAGGCCACACTTTAGTTTGGAAGAGACCTGAAAAAAATTTTGAAGTCTTTTTGCAGATGCTGGCATGTCAACAATGATTTCTGGTCAAATTCCAGTAAGGACTGTCCAAAACCAAACTAGCAGATAAACAAGAAATCCTACAGCTGGGTGGTATATATGTATGTTCTTATATAAGAAGTGCCTATGTATATTCCTATATGTGTCCAAAAACCTAATGCTTCTCTTTATTTGGAGGTGATTGTATTCTACTGAGTTATTTAATTTAAAAATAGGTGAAATTTCAGAACTGGAGACAGGTTTTCTGCTTCTATGTCTGTTGTTAATAATCCTTTCATTCATCATCACATTGTTGTGTCAATACAAAAAGGATGAAGGATTGTGGCTGACAGTCTGCTCCTCTTCCTTTTGTTTTCTTTTGATCTGAATTAATTTATCCATGACAACAGTGTTTTTCCCAGATAAATTTGGACTGTAAGTCTCTTTCCATCACTGCTGGTAAATGTACTGCCATTGCTGGATGTGAATTGCACCATACAACTACTTTCAGGGAATTCTAGAGTCAATAACCATCCATCATCCTGGCAAAGTCTCAGCCCTTACATCTTTGTTAACTACAGCTGTTGCAACTCTGCAGTAGAAAAATGGTCTTGCTGAGGAGGTCCTATTCATTTTTCTAAGGACTTTAAAGATGATGATGAGAGTCTAAAAGCAGAGCCTGGTTTGTGATACCAAGAATGAGCAGAAAGCACTGATAGGAAATGCTCTTATTAGATTTTTCTCAGTTGGAAGGTGGGATGCTATCAATCCAAACTGGCCAAAGACTCTGCTAGAACTTTATAATTAGTATCACGCACATCTCCTGCAAGCTGCTTTGCTGGGTGGTGGACATGTCGCTGTGACAATGCAACCCCACAGTCCTCTGCCCACTTGGAAGAGGAGAGGAGCTATAGTAAGGAGCTACACTGAGAGTCCTGTTTCCACTTGCATGAGATGAAGATCCACAACAATTTCAAGCTGCTCAAGCAACAAACCAGTGGTGTGACTCGAGCTTATGTTCTGGTTATTCATAAAGTAGATCCAGTTGTCATGGAAAGTGATGAATTGGTGAAATAAGTGAAATACCTTTCCTGTGTCCTATCCTTCAGCTCATATCCACTGCTTCCCGTAGGACTGGTATGCTAGAGGTGCTCATCCAGCAAGCACATTAGTTTCTTGGATTTTCTCTTATCAAGCATATGTGGCACATCAACCACAACTTGTGTCCTATCCAAGAAGGGAAGTTCCTAAAATCAGCATAGTCACCAAAGCAGATGATGGGAGGGTATGTCAGAGAAGAAGCATTTTTGTCTATGACCTGTGCATAGAATGCTCCTTAATTACCCTGTGCTCGCTGTACCCTGGGGTCAGACACCAGGAGCTCTGCTCTGGGCCTGTGATGATGTCCTTGAGTCCTTTCAAAGCTGTAGACAAATGGCAAAGGAATACTGTGAAGCCAATGTGCAGGGTTTGTGTTGTGTGTGACTGACATCTTGACCCCTCCTGCTTCCAAGAGGGACTTTATCTCCTCCAACATCGCCTCTCTTCTAATAGGAATCTGTCCAAGAATCCTCCCAAAACACGAATCAATTTGAAAGTTCACAGTCTCCAGAGCAGTGGCAATGAACAACTGGTAAATTGAAATCTCACTCCTATTATATTCATCTAGTGCCTACTCTTTGAAGAGTTTGAAGTAGAGCATGGTGTGTTCAACATTTTATTAAATATTAACCATTCCTACCACGAATGTCAGTCATTGGAAGAAATCTTTTATTAAAAAAATATTTCCCTCTTTAAATTCCAACAGAAATGGAAAGATTTGGAGCTGAGAGAGACATTTCCTTTTACAAAAATGCTGTTACTGGCAGTCCTTAAAGGTGGGATCAAGGGATTTAATAAATGTAATTTACTTTTTATTACTGCTCAGAACTGGAGCTACTTTGTAGTGAAATGGACATGTTATGTGGGAAAATGCTACCATAAATCTCTCCCCATCAAATGAATCTGCCCCAGAGAGGTATTTTAGAGCAGTGTTTTGAAAAGGGAAGGGTGAATCTAGGCAGAGGTTTGCAGAAGCCATCGGTGTCTGTTCCCTTTTGCTTCTTTAACCCAGTCAATCACATCTGATTCTTACATCTTAGAAACAGTTGTCCAGCCAAATTGTCTGGGAACCATTCTCTCTGATATCTTCCTAGAGAAAATTGATTAATTAACACATTTATTGAGTGTTGCTCCTACGCTGCAATGGGTCTTTATTGTGCGGAGGGAAGATAGGCCCCATTCCAAGTCATTCCTTCAAAGCAACATCTGTAAATTTTAACAGTGTCAGCTAAAGGCTGCAATTCTCATGCAGTCTCGAGTAGCCTTCTCCTTGTTCATTCTCTACTAACAGATAACTTTTCCTATTTGTAAAACATAAAATCATCCAGAAAAAACATCATATAGTTACTAAACTGAAAACCCAGGGAAGAGATGTCTCAAAGGAAATTTAGCCAAAACTGGTGTCAGGATTTTTCCTGCAGAGGGGGCAGGATACAGCTTGAAACAGCCCTTTGTCTGACAGGCAGCAAAAAGTCTCTGGGAACCAAGAAATACGGCACGGCTGAGGAAACATTGAACTTGTAAGGAGAAGCGGTAGAGAAAATGCTGAGAAAAACACACCTGCTACTGGAATTGCTGATCTGTGTCATTTGCAACATCCTGAGGAAGTTTCTTGGTGTGGTGTTTTTTTTGTTGTTTTTTTTTCTCTTTTTTTTTTCTCCATTCAGCAAACTGCTGGCACTACATTGCATTGCTCCTTCTTCTAAGATTTTCACTTAATGTAGGCCAGTACTGGTCCACTAACGTCATTGGGTGCAGCAGGTGGTCCACCCATGTAACAGAAAGCTTGTGCAGAAATGGGGTAAGAGAATTCAGCCTAGATCCTCCCACTTCCAAAGATTTCCCAACATCTTCTCATAAATTTAATACTTTTAATACTTTTACCCTAGGGAGTTATGACATTCTTCAAGAAGAAAATAGGAGAGATCAAAGGCATTTCCGTTGCCTTGGGTCCTTGCCATAGCCTGGAGTACATGGGCTGTAAATTCCTGCATGATCCTAGGGTGTGAAGGGTGATTCCATTTCCCAGTGTTATTTTGAAGCTCATATCTTGGGTAAATATATGTGAACAGAAAGGGGAAGCAATTCCTTGAATGTCAGTGGCAGTTTTACCCGAGTTCCTAAGGATGCTTTAGAAGTCCCTCCAAAGCTTTCTTTGCTTGAAGTAGGACTTCTGCCTTTTGTCTATCCAGCAAACAGATTCTTTGGCCATTTCTCTCCCAGATGCTGAAATGAAGCACTGGTCTCCCTCCTGACACTGAAGAAGATCCAGAGTGGGAAAAGACCAACAGAAGAATGAACTGGAGGTGACGATATGTCACTGACAGCGTTTGTCCCTTTCTGCACTGCAGCTTGACGATACCCTGCTGATTTCTGAATTTTTCCTTAGAAGAAAAACAACCACCTGTCTGTGGAAGCCGTGTTAAAAGCCTCCAGATTGGCACTGATACCATATAATGAATTTTGTTTTAAGCAGTATCTTGTGAGGATTTGCTTATTTGTAAAGCTCAGACAGTGAGATGGATTAGAGCTCTGAATGTTAGATCAACCAAAAGAATAAAGAGATGCCAAGGCTCAGGTGTGAAGAAAGATGTCTTAGGTGGATACTCTGCATAGTTTTATAATCTCATTCAGACTGCTGCTTAGTGATTTATCGCCACTCTTTTTGAATAGGGGGCTCAAGCAGTGGAGGTTTTTCCTTCAGCCCGTCATAATAAGCTCGAATAATTAATTGTCCTCAGTGTCTCATTTCCATTTCAAACTTTGCAGACTTTCAGGTTGAAACTAATACCTAGATCTTTGGATGATTAAGAAACTTCCACCAGCAGAACGCTTCTGGCAGGGCAAGAGATTGCAGATCATCATAAAGTCTCTTTTTGTGACCTGTCTTGCCTCAAGTGCCTGCATTAGTAGTAGAAGGGGTTGCAAAGGGTTACAGTATCGCAGCTGTGAACTGGAAGTTAGCTGGGCAGAGTGGGAAATGAAGGGGTCGATGCCAATTTGACTGAGATGAGAATTTGGTCTTTGGGCTTGGTGTCACCAGCGTGGAAACAAATAGTCTGGGGAGATGGCTTTCCCCTTTGTGCAGTAAGTTTGGAAAATGAGCAGGTTTTCATTTTTATTTTTAATTTTTTGAGAAATTTTACTTGTATAGGTGTGGAATCTAACACAGCTGGTTCCAGATTTGTCTCTCTTTGTTATGGCATAAAAACAGGGCATACATGCAAAGATGTTTAACAGCGTGCTTTAGGAAATGGGAATCCATCCCTTCCTAAAAAGAGCTAAAGAGAGAACTTTGTGTCGAACAAAGCAACTAATACGCAATGAAATCTCTCTTGCCCTAAACGCTGCTGCAATTCTACAGTTGAGCAGCTGGAGAGCTCATAGGCTGTCAAAAAGGATATTTAGCAGTTTTATCGTTACTTTGTGCCTCATCCCTAATATATTCATTGCTGCCTTCAAGATAACGAGGTGTTCTGATTACCCTTGTCGGCAGTGTACCTTGTAGAAGGGAGGGGACGGCTGGCACCACCTCGGAGCGAAGCTGCCTGGCTGTGTAGCAATCAGCTCGTGAAAGCTGAATCCAATGAATGGCTTCCTTCGGAGGGCTCAGAATCAGGCAGGAATGTAATTGAACAAGAGTAATAATGTACTTATTGATCCTTTCAAGGTCTCTGATTTCCTTGAAGGCAAAGGAAGTAATGAGCCTCGAGGAGCAATAATGCACCTGCGGTATGGAAATAATGGAGCTCCCAGCTCTGAAATGTTTGATTCCTGCCACCTCTGGAAACCTGCTCCTCACTTTGGTGTGGAATAACAATGAGAGAGAAAAGCTAGATGGTATATAATCAAAGATTAGCACTTATAGCCCCTGTGTGCAAGGGCATGGGAGTTTATGGTGTAAGGACTTGATGAAGGACGATGGGTGGGATTAGCGAATCGTGGACAGGAAGATCATGGGGTTAGAGTGAAAGAGTTACAGTTGTGGGAAAAATCAGCAGAGACGGCATCCAGGCTGCAAAAGCTACATGCAAAGTGCTGCAGCTGATTTGAAGTGATTGCACTTTGAAATGAAAACTGATTCCAGACACTTCATTGGTTTCCTGGCTCCTCCTAGTTATAGTTCGTTAGTACAGCTATCATCGTACATTGTGACACTTGGCTCTTATTTAGCACTTTTGGTCAAACAATGCTAGGATATTTGATGAACAGTGAAGAAAGGCAGACAACCTCCTTCTCTTGCAGATATAATTACAGAAAAAACAAATTTGCTTCTCAAATGGTTGCTCCTGGATTTGATTTCATATCACCGATGATGATGATAAATGGGGGATTTCCTAAAGACCAGAGAAGGGGCAAGATGAAGTAGAAATGGCACTGGCTTACTGTCCTTTGGCTCTTAAAAAGCCTCCTATAAAACAGTGTTATCTAGCACATCACTGTGTCTGAATGTCTAATGCCTGTCACTTTAGCTGGAAAGTATATTGAGTTGTGGACCATCTTTTTCTCTTGGGTTTCTCCAGTGCCCTGCCTTTTGTTTGTACTCAGAGCAATGAGCTGCTCCTAAGAAAGGTGATTTCCTATATTCTGCTTCTGCTTGGTAGACATGCTGCTTAGGGACATGGTTTAGTGGTGTTTTTGGGCAGCGTTAGGTTGATGGTTGGACTCGATCATCTTAAAGGTGCCTTTCAACCTAGACGATTCTATGATTCTATGATACCATCTGAATATCCTCCACATGAAACAAAAGCAACCCTTTAAGATTGCACGAATCTCTTCTGCATGAGCCTCAAACAGGGAGATATTGTCCACCCTTTCTTTGTGATGAAGCTTGGATAACAGCAGTCAGGCTGCAGTGCTGCAAAATTGGGATAATGTCTGTTTCTTAGTTGATCCTGTGATTGACCAAGTCTTAAATATGAGTAGGGATGTCACGCAGTTACTGCAAAGTGGTTGCTCAGCTACTGACATGAGGTTGTCGGGTTGATCATAGCCCACCATGTCCACTCAGGACACCAGCGAGTCTCTGTGCCATATGTCATCATCTCTCCTGGCAATAGAAATAATGAGATTTATCCACTCCTGCACTATAAGAATGGGAAACTGGGAATGACAAACCAACTAGAGTCTTCTACACCATGGCTTGCACTTCATTCTGCTTTATGAGACTAACTAAACTACTTCAGGTCATAGCATTTTGAAGTTATAATGATGTCTTAGATAAAAATAAGGATTCTTCAGGAAACTGAAAAAAGACACATAGTTTCCCCAACAGTGATTAGTTTTTGAGTTTTTAGGAGGGTTTTGATTTTTATTTTTTTTTGTTCTTTTCTCTTGCCTGATATTGACATTTCAATTTATGCTAATTTATACCACTTGAAAAGCCCAAATAAATCACTCGGGCGGAACTGAAGAGAGGGTGAGTGTAAGGAAATTAAAATTATAAAGTTGATGTCTGTGCTAAGATAACACTTGAGACACAAAGCATTTGCAATCACTGTAGCATGCATCTACTCTGTATGATACTTAATTAGTTTTTCAACAAGTGGTATGAATTCCTTTGAAAATTTGTGGACCTTTGTTTACTGCCAACCAGCCTCCTCATGTCCACACAATAAATAATCATAGAGCTGGGCCCATCTGGAAACCTGAAAACAGGATATTTTTCAAGTTTTAATAAAGAAGGATTAAAGAAAAAAAAAGGAAGAAGGTATGAAAATTTTCTCCCTTTTCCCCAGTTATTCCAGATAAAAAAACTCTGTGAAGCATCTTTAGATTTCTGGTTTGATCCATTGACTTTTCTCTTCTGTGGTACCAATAAAAAGTTTGCATCAACGGGCAGAAAGGTTGAGAAGCAATTTCCAGATAGTTGCCCATGAAGCCAGAGTAAATGTTCTGAAATTGGATCTAAACAAGAAGTGACTATGGGCATGGTCCCTGGAGCCAGAACTCTTGTGAAGAATTAGTTTCAGACATTGATAATGAGACACAAAGAAGAGGAGATACAGTGTTGGCCAAGTCCAGGCTGTCCAGTTCTCATCCAAAATTTGTTCCAAAATGTGGTAGAGAGGACTGGGATGAATGTCTATTGCCAAAATTTCCTTGCTATCAATGTTAATTCAAACATTGAAACAGGTTTCCCAAAAAGCCTGTGGAGTTTTCACCCCTGGAGATGTTAAAAAAATTGATAGGACAAGGCCCCAGGCAATCAGATCTAATCCCAAAACACTTTTTTGAGCAGGGTCTCAGGCAAGAGTATTTATTGAGGTCTTCTCTGACTTTAATTTTGCTATGATTCTGGCAACTGTGTGCATACTTCTTAAAGGAGGATGCTGTGCAGAAGGTGCAGGGAAGGACAGCAAGGAGGACAAAAAATACTGCTTTAGAGAAGAAAGCTTTTTTTGGTCAGCCACGATCTATTCTTTCTTCAGAATTCATTCCTAAAGACCAAACTCTCACACCTTAATGAGCGCTACTCTTATCCCATGTAGTTTTTTGCATCTCGTGTGCTTGTACAGGTACATGCATATATAAGGATAGATACAACATAAGGATGAGCAGGAGGTGCACTTCACACTGGAAGAAGCATGTAGATGTGAAAGGTGGAGTTGTCCTTTGCTGAGGCAACAGGTTGTTACTCAGTCAAGTGCCGGAGATAACACATGCAGAGAGGCATTTTCCTCTCCAAATGCTTGTTTTAATTAAGAGGAATAGCAAGACTGTCACCTGAATAGGCAACAGAGAAACCAGAGCTGGAGAGGAAAGCTAAATATGTTCAAATGGCTGGGAGGGACTGGATCTGAGCACAGTGGTCTACAAGGATGTAACCTCCACAGTGCTGGATACAGAAAGGAAGAGTCTTTGCCAAGCTGAATGACAGAGAATTCTACAGTAAATCAGGTGAATAAAGGGACAGAGCGAGAGATCTCAGTGTTTGCACATTAAAAAATTATTTTTCTTTCATTTCTTTGCATAGGCTTTTTATGAACATTTTGAATTTCTTTCCACAGGTCAATGAGAATGCCAGAGGTCTAGGTGGAGTAAAACAGCAGTGGCTAGACCGAAAAGCAGGGGGGGGGAAATCCATCAAAAGCCATTAAATGTAAAGATCACAGCTCTGTCAGAGGAAGTCCCTAATGCTAGAAAATTATTACTGTGTGCTGGCTCCGAGCCAAATAACCTTTCGCAAATTATACTAGGTCTTGCTCGACACTTTTCTTACCCCTCAGGGTTAAATATATGGGTCTAGGACTGACTTGCTGTGAAAGACATTAGTTATTTCAGACCATTTTCTGGCAGTCACATGGCAACCAGAACAACTCTGGAAAAAATCACCCAGAAAATCCCAAAGGCGAGAGGTGACAACAGCGCTCTTGTTCTGGCACAAGCAATGAATTTGCAGCAGAAATTGCCAGCTGAGGAGCTATGGCAAGGATGAGACAAGGAGTCTGATTACATGACTATAGTTGCTGCCCTTATACAACAAGGGTACCACTGTGCCTCAGAAGAGCTGCAAGAGGAACCTCAACTTTTAATTCCAAAACAGCTGACTGCCCCTCTCCTCTGCTCTTGTGAGAATTACCTGGAATACTGTGTCCATCTCTGGAGCGCCCAACATAAGAAGGACACGGACCTTTAGAGAGTGTCTGGACGAGGCCATGGAGATGATCAGAGGGCTGGAGCCCCTCTGAGATGAGATCAGGCTGAGAGAGTTGGGATTGTTCAGCCTGGAGAAGGCTCCAAGGAGAGCTTATAGCAGCCTTCCAGGATCTGAAGGAGGCCTACAAGTAAGCTGGACAGGGACTTTTTACAAGCCTTGCAGTGATCAGACAAGGAGTAATGGCTTTAAACTGAAAGAAGGAAGATTCAGATTACATATTAATAAGAAATTTTTTACTGTGAGGGTGGTGAGACATGGGAACAGGTTGCCCAGAGAAGCTGTGTCTGCCCCATCCCTGGAGGGGTTCAAGGCCAGGCTGGATGGGGCTTGGAGC
>JAOQGH010000012.1:149421255-149506797 GCA_025769975.1 Gallinago jamesoni
CCTTCCAGTGCAAGGGAGCTATGAAGGCCCAACAAGGAGGCAGATCCTCAGATGCTGCAAACTAACAATTTATGCGGGTGAAGGCTCTGTTCATAGACATTTTGTGGCTGTTGCATGAAGAGCAATGGTCACCCACAGTGTCTGGCAAACTTCAGAGGAGTCTTGAGCATCAGAGGAATGCTGCTTGGAAAACCCAGCTTATTTTGGAGCACATTCAGGTCTGCAGCTTTGATATGGAAAGAAGCTGGGGAGAAGTCACCCTGGGCTCCTTCTCCTCCTACAAGAAAACAAGAAACACCCAACAATGAAAGACCAAGGGAGAAAACCCAAAGCTCCATCTCACAAAACAGGATTTCACCCAGCTTGTTGGGTTGTCTCTGTTTGATGAGCCAGTGAGACACATCTGAATGGATCTTGCAGCTTTTTTCTTTGGAACACAGCTTCATGATTTTCCCTTTTGAAGCTTCTGCATCACTTCCCATCTGTTTGCTTACTCATGGATGGAAAATATATTCATTATCTACTTCTCTCTTTGAAATCATGCTTGTGGACTTGATTTCATGTCTTCGAAGCCTCCCTTTGTGTCCTGTAGAGATCCAAACTCTTTTATTAATGTACATTTTTCTTCTCTTTAGGAAACTTGATCAAAAGTTAAACACCAGTCAGAAATGTATACTGTGTCTAATTTATCGGATGAGAGTAGCCATCTAAAATCCCCAAACTCCTACTAATGCACATCCCAGTCTTGCAGAAACTTTTGTGCTTCATCCCACTGAAATGTAGTTGGTGCAATTGCTCTCTGCAAAGTGTTAGGCAGATGCATATGCCTGAATGCATGCCAAGAAGCCAACAAAACACAGAGAGGGCTAAGGAAGAAAGTGACAATGGACTTGTTTTACTGCAAACTGCTCCTGGTCCCGAGCTTGAAAATCACTTGGCTGGGCAGGAGTCTCCTTCCTGACTCACCAGGCTTCACGATAACTTCTCTTCTATGAGACATAACTTCTCTCTCCATCTTTTATGAGAGAGAATTCCTCTCATAAAAATTACAGCAGTAGCGCAAAGCCCATCTTCACACGTAAGAGAAGGCCAGAGAAAGACAGTATCCATCATATCAGAGGAAACCTCTGCTTCGACAAAGAAGTTGTGTCAGGACTTTTGTCAATAAAGTCAATATTCCCATTCCCTTGGTATTCCTCCTGTATTGCCCTCAAGTACTGCAGTCCTCCAGCAAAGGCTGGAGCCCAGGACTGCCCTTGTCAGAGTCATTTAACCCTTTCCCAAGCAGCATTTTTTCTGTTTGAATGTTGGAATTCCATGTACTAAAGCTTTAATTACTTAATCTAAAAAACTGTTCTTGATGAAGAGGTGATACTTTGCAAATCCCAGAGCCTTCCACATGAAAAAGGCAATAATTTAATTCCAGCCACTGCAGTGCAGCAGAGACAGTACTAAAATCTATGTTCCCTCCTGGGCTCAAAGCCCTGTAGAAGCCATGAGCTCAGCCTGGCTGGAGTTCATTTGGAAAATTAAAATTTCAGTGAAAATATATGCAGAAAGCCAAAAAAGTCAGATTTTGTTTCTCTCTGGAAAGTAGTGATAGCTTGCCTTAGCAACTAGCCAAATCCAAAGCCTGTAATTTGCAAACAGCCCTTATCCTAAATTGTTTTTACTCCACTTGCTTAGACAGCACAAAGTGCATGGGAGACAAACACGGGATGTCTGTGGGAGGAGACGTTGATGAGGGCATGGGCGGTCACACTTGGAGCTACAGCAGAAGCAAGGCTGGGGTACTGAAGCCAAGGTGGGGGTATGGAGAAGTGATGGGATGTAGCAACCTGAAGGGCAAAGCAGGAGTCAGCCCAGAGGTCCATGGAGCATCAGGACAAGGAGTGGAAGGTGCTGAGAGCAGGAACCCAGAGAACTGAGCAACCCAGAAGGAGAAATAAGAATTAGGGCCAGCAAAGAGGTACGGTAAACCAACAGGGAGCAAGGTTGAAAGAGCAGGAGGTGGATGCAAGGACAATACTTGGATCTAGGCAGGGAAAGGGTAAAGTATAACTCTGGACCAGAATGTCTGGAGTTTTAGTCCTATTCTACCTGTGATTTTTGAGGAATCATTGCCTTGGTCTCCTATTTACCTGAAATAGGTGATTTTTTCTGCCCTTTGGGAGCCATCCCTGTCCTGTGCTACTGCTCAAAAGATATCTAGACACTGTCTGGTAAAGAGCTACTTGAAAGGGGACAGAATTCCTTCAAGTTAAGATGGAAGTGGTCCATCCAGCGGCTAGTCAGTGCCCAACCCTGTGTCCTTCTTACCTTTCCAGTGTAGACCACTCTGTGTGGCCAAAGAGCTGAATGCCAAACAAGGACAGGGCTGTAGTCAGAGCTTGCCGGGAAGCTTTTGAACACCTTGTCGAGCTGGTGACAGCCTCTGTGACCTCTGTGGCTGATGTTTGATCTGCACATCATGTACTTTCTCTCTTCATTCTTGTCCCTTTTGATAAATATTCTGAGCGTGGACCTGCGTATGTGATCTTGCCCCAGCCAGCAGACACCCCAGCAGGGTCTCACCTCCCTCTCCTCCCTGCAAGGAAAGCAGCACAGAGCCCTGAAATGTGAGGCAGATTAAAAATAGCCACTGTTTCTGCACATAAAAGTGCATCTTTCAGAGCCTTGTGACTCGCCAGTGCCCTGCCCAGGTGACTGCTCTGCTGAGGCAGATCTTGGCTTTGGGTTGGAAAAAGCATAAGTGATGGCTGGGGTCATACACACAATTCATCCTCATCCTGTTAATCAGGGTGGCTGCTTGCCCCCGATCCCCTCCCAAATAACACATCCCTGATGGGGTTTCAGGGACCTATTAAAGAGCCATTTTGGGGAAAAAAGAGCCATGCCCAGCAATGCTGCATGAAAGGGAGTATTTGCTGCTGTGCTATGTTTGCGATCAGAGTGAACAATTTTTTACAAGCCTGCAGGAAGATGCTGCAATGCCAGGATGGTAATGATCAAATTGCCATGCTCGAATGGGTGGCTGGGTGGGTATTTCACCTCCCTTCTGGCACAAGAAATGCTCCAATGGCGTTTGGTCAACCCTAGCACATATATCGCCTGCAGACATGGGGCTTTTTTGAGGAAGAAGTGGTGGAAATGCCTGTGGGCAAGTAAAGCTCAAATAATTTGTAAACTGTTAAATGATTAATCGAACCCCTAAATGCTGCACTTGTTCCCTGTTACACAAGATGCCTTAGGCCAACAGCTTCTGAGATAAAGATAGTCCAACTTGTTGGAAGTCACCTGTTTTGCTGTTTGCTAAAAAAAGACGTCTTCTTTAGATAGATTTCTTTCTTTGACAGGGGTACAAGAGATTTCTTAGGTACTCATTACACCTCACAACAAAAATAGCATTTTACAAAGCAAGCAAAGCTTTAAAAGCATCTTTTTGAGAGTATGTGTTGGCACTGGCAACTAGGAAAAAGCGTGTAAGCTAGGAGAAAAAAACACCCAGGCTTTGAAGTAGCAGAAGATAAGACATTTTGTTGATTTTGTATATTTATTTAGCTTACTCTTCCCTTCTGAAATCATATCTCCTTGCTTTCACACTTTCCTACCATCTCCCAGACCTGACTTTGGGAATCTGAAGTTCTCGATGGGGAGCCCTGAGGTTGAAGGGACTAGGGCATTACTGGGGCTTACTTGGGTCTGGTGTCATAGTCCCTGGAACCTCTGAGTGACTGAAATGATGTTGGAAGCTGAATAATGGGTCATTGTTGCAAAGAGGGGTGTGAGACTGGCATGACACTGACATTGGGGTTGGGATGATATTGGTGGGGAGAGGTGGGACACACTGAAAGACCAGAAACAGTCTGTTGGAGTGAAAGGTTGTGTGTTTGTGTGTGCACTGAAGGGAGGAGGGGATATTGTTTACCTGAAGGATGTAGCAGGTCCTGGCCAAGTAGAAGGACATAAGAAAGGCTGTATTGGCTCTATAGCCTTGTGTGCTGTTTCTGACAGTGCTCTAGGAGGATACCACGTATATGAACAAAGTAAGCATAAATTACCCTGAATTACTCTTCTGGTATCCACCCAGTCGGTGTTCAGAGATTTCCTGACCTCTGCATTTGGTCAAATCAGTGTCTCTCTTGGTATGAACGTGCCCATGCAAACTCACCACTTCTCAGCACCCACAACATTCTGTGGGAAAGAGCTCCCCAGCTTCACAATGAATTTTCTTGGGTGTTTTGAACTTGGTCCATGGGTTGATTTGAAGCCCATGTCCTATTCTTACTCTTTCTTTGCCTTATCTCCACTAGAGAATAAAGTGCAACAGTAGGAGAAGTATCTGATGGGACTAAGGAAGGATCACAAGTCACAACAGAAGGGCATGCCCAGCCAAGAGTTCTCACTATTGCTTTCTCCTTGATTTACCTTGCAGAAACCAGAAGGGATGAAGGTGTAGAGGGATAGAGGAGTGAAGGGATGGAGGGACAGAAACATGAAGGCATGGAAGTATGGATGGATGGAGCCTGCCCAGTGTCCACTCTGTTCCCACAGCTCCCACCTGTGCGCTCAAGACATCAGTGACATCAGTGTAGCTTCCTCCAGGAGCTACAATTTTAAACCAGTTTAAATTTTGGGTAACACATTCAATGGAAACAGTGCAGATGGCAACGCTGCTGATGGTCTTTATGAAAGGGTCTTGTTCCTGCTGGACACTGACCTGGTGAGGACCAGCCAACCTTACTATGAGTGTTCTCAGGATTCTTTGGTTAAATAATGAAAGCATATGCATTTTGGTTTTTTTCTCCCTTTGTTTCCCCTCCCCCCCCGTCATTCTTTTATTCCAACCGCATCCCCCTCTAGCTGCACATTAGCATTCTTCCTTTCTCCAAATCCTCTTCCCTCTTTTCCTGCCCTTGCTGCTCCCTTTCCTCACTCTTCCTCTGAGTTGCTTCTCATCACACAGTGAAACAGGAGTGATTCTGTGGACACTGTGTGGATTTGTGGCTCACCAGCGCGGCACAGGAACCAGCAGGACAATGGCAGCAAAAAGGTCAGGTTTCTCCTTGCTATCCCTCTTTGCTGTGTAACAGAGCTAACATCCTCCCATGGCCATTTCCAACGTGATGTTGCCTCATTTTCCTTTACCTGGCAGCAGGAGCAGCAGCCAAGTTGTCTTCACTTGCAAAACTGATAGGTCTGTGGTGGTGCACGAGAGACAACCCTTTACTGCCACATGCAATATAACAGGAATTTCCACCTGTAGCATTCCTCATGACTCTGGAGCTCTTACAGCCACCCATACATTTACCTGATAGGACACTACCTATAGTGATCTAAAGACCTCCAAAGACTACGCTAAGTCACTGGAAAAGACTTAAAGCCAACACATTCTCAGCAAGTGATGAGCTGGTCCTGTGTCGTGGAGGTACTGGTGGTGGAGCAAGAGTGTTGGTAAGGGTTCATCTTTACACAGCCTTCCCCAGCAGATGTGGCTGTAGGATCACACTGAGAGCTGCAACTCTGGATCCAATCCTGGATGTGGTTTACATTGAGAAACTGGAAGCCACCTGAAGTGAAAGGAAAAGAATTTGTTTTGCTCCCTTCATTTGCAGTGCGTTTTCCCTCTAAATTAGCAGGCATGATAGCTCCATCACTGAGAAAAGAGGAAAAAAAAAAAAAAAAGAGACCTGGGAATTTCAAACAGGGCTAAGTTTAAGCTAATAATGCTTTTGCAGGAGGGAATCTGCTCTGTGTGTGAAAGTGTGCTCAGGCACTTGCATGCAGTGAGCTGAAGAAGTATATCCCGTTTTGGATATATGATGTGGGTGCACCCTTCACACATCAGTTCTGATCTCTTCTGGGAGGCAGTCAAACGAATCCCCATGCAACAAGAGAAAGGGGTTTATTTGCCAGAGAGTGCTTTCAAGATCAGACACAAGCAGCCTTCTGAGATGCCTATCTCAGTGCACGCCTGTGAGCAAATTCTGTCACTGTCAGCCTTTTTGAAGTTAATATCTGGTCTTAGGGATGTCTTGGGAAAGCCTTACTATTCAGTACAAGATATACCAACTATGAGATGATGAAATTTTACCCATTCGCTGGACCTGATTCACTTGGGTTTGTGTATGTGGTAGGTATGAGAATAACCAGGCTTTTTTTTTGGCTCTGCATTGGCTGAGAAATAATATTCAGTTGAATGCATGAGGACTCTTCTTCTCACTGAAACTGCCTTTCAGTCAATTCTTTTAAGAACAAAACCCAGGCCTGAACATTGCTTGAGGCTGGTGTGTCCTTTTAAAATGGAGCTCAGGAACATTTCTTCTTGTGTGCAGTCCTTAACAGGACATACAGGTACTTGAAGTTTTGGAAATGCAGTATGGGACAAGTTTCTGCCCAAGTATGGGCTCCATAGTAAGCACTGCTATTCTGGGATGTAGGAAGATCTTCATTAAGATCAGAAAAGGTACAGTTGTTGGAAGGTTTTGTTAGACCTATTTTAATGATGGCTCTGTAGTTGAGACATTGACCAAAGGCTTAGAGCCTCCTTCAGTTGTTTCATCATGTCACTTTTGGACATGCTGTTGACTCTCACTTCCTCATCCATGAAGTGAGGCTGTTGGACTGAAACTAATGTGACATTTTAGGTTAGTCTGTTTTATTAACCAGCTTGGACTAGGTGATCACTTTGTAGGTCTCTTCCAACTGAAATATTCTAGTCTAGTCTAGTCTAGTCTAGTCTATTCATCCTATCCTATCCTATCCTATCCTATCCTATCCTATCCTATCCTAATTGGTAGCAGCTTCAGGAAGCAAAAAATATTTTCTGTCTCTCACATACACTTTCCTCCAAAATTTGTTAGCGTCCTAGTTGCTAGGTCCTGGCTGTAAGTCTTCACAGAGATTTAATAGTGAATTTCTCCCAACAAGACCACTGTAGATGCAGATATCCATATTTATATTAACTGTTATATCTACAACAGTTAATGTGACACCAGATCCCTCTGTCTCAGCTAGTATGTGACCTGTGAACATAAGCTCTTCAGAGAAGAATGAGTCTGGCCCATTGATTTATTAACCATTTCAATATATCTACATGTTTTAACAGTTCAGTTGATATTGGATGATACAGGGGGTGTCAAAGCTGCCTCCTTGTTCCATGGAAAGATTAACAAACAGAGCTGTCACCTTATAGTTCGTTTAATCTAATTTTGAAAGCCCTTCTAGTGAGGGTTTACACCTTTCCCTGGGTGAGCTTCTCCAGTTCCTGGGTGCTTAGGGAGACAGCTTGCAAAAATCTACGCTCTTATTTCCATGAGCTCACTTCAGACAAGAAACGTCAGGGCTTGATTTACCTGAGGCAATCACCAACGTAAAGCATAAGGTTGACGATTATTGTTGAAGAAGAAGCAGATGGAAGGACACTTCTGCTACCTGACCTTACTTCCCGCTCGGAAGACAGCTGTCACCTGTGACAGTCGTGGCTCTCTAGCAGCACTGAGTTTCATGCCTCTGCTAAATGGCCTCTATTTACTCTTCCGTTCATTACAGTGGTTAGCTGGAAAGTGTCCAATTTTGTGTGCAACAGCTGTTGCTTTAAAAGTGACAGGCTCTATTCATCTGAAACAATCTCTGATCGGAGCTGTACAACCACCAAATGGACCTATCCCGCAAAAGCTCACGATGCGTTAAGACACCAAAGAAAGCAGAAAGCAGTTGCAGTTTGTCAGGAAAATAAAACATCTGAGTGAGTAGGACATGATGTATTAACAGTATTTAGTCAGGGCTTTTTTGCATCATTTTTTTTTTCCTATTGAACACCACGCTGGTCCTTACGAAGAGCAAAAAAGTAGACAGTGGGCTTGTGTTATCTGCCTGATGTTGTTACCATATCCTCTATGACATTAAGGAAGTCACAATAGGACCAATTTTGATTGTTTCAGTATTTTAAATAGTTTGCTAAATTGATCCTCTCAGAAGCTCCATCAGAAAGTGGAGTTTCCACAGCAAAGTCAGTCCACCCTTCTTGGCTATGCAATCATCATTCACAGCACCTTCTTTTGGTTTATTACAAATGAAGGGTGAATTGTGACAACTTAAACTTTCTTCATTTTTTGTCAGTGAGTGACCCACAGCTTGTGGAGGTGCAGTAACTCGAGCTTGTGTCTCTTTGTTTTCCTGGTGGTGTATATTCAGTTATGACAACACTTTGCATTTCTTGTAGTTTCTCTTTCCTGTGGACTTCATTAAACTTAGAAAATGAATGAACGTAGCTTCACCTCATTTTTAACTAGACGTTTTTTCCCCTTTTCAGTTTCCCAGGGACAAAAAGTCTGGATTTATGCAAAACATTTGCTTTCCTTTGCAGAATGCCAGGGATGAAAGTCGCAGGGAGCATTATTTGTTTCTGTGACAAGGGTTCAGGGGAGTCTAGAAGCTGTGAGCCTACAGAGAGCTAATAAGCACAACAGAGCTTGCAGAATAACAGTTCTTGCTTAGATTTAGGGGCTTCAAAGACCAGGTAAAGCCTATGACCCATAAAGCATGGAGGATAGACAGGGGAGAGCCCACATTATCAGTCTGAGATGAGCCACATGCAGACAAAGAGACAAGAAAAGGGACCAGTTGTGATAACGCGTAGAGAAAATCTGTCCTGACTCCCATTTGAGATTTGATGAGGATCGGATGGGGGGATGCCTGGTGTACCTCTAGGCTACCAGTGAATTTCTCTCTGAGATGCAGCCTTGTGCTGATACCTGTGTTGTGCTTTCATGTCTGTAAATCAGCAGTCCTTCCTGGGGTGTGAAGTGCTGGTAGGCAGAGGAAATCACAGAGTATAAATGACCTGCCACCTCTTCCAGACTGGCCTCCAGAGGCAAGTCCCAGAGCTGAGCTCGGAGGGGTGATCTGTGCTTGTGATTGCTGAGATTTCACATCTCTCATGGCTCCTCTAGGAGCCCTCACAAATTCAGCAATTTTTGCATTCCTGAAAGTATGTAAACTAACACTATCAGGTTATTTCGATTGACTTCCAGCTCCTTGGAAACCTGAGAGGCAAAGATTTTGTTCAGCCCTGCCCTTGGGTTTCCTTGACCCTTCCCACAAACAGACTTAACCTCATTATTGCTCTGTCCAGAGAATTAGGTTATGGGATCTGCTGCAGCCAGGACCTCCTCATGCTGTTTCCCCAATTGGTTACCTTTTTCTGGTGCCCCAACACAACCTGGAACAAAAGGGTTACTCCGTGCACTTGTGCTTGAATATGTGTTTTTGTGCATGCACAGAGGTAGAATCCCTCCTCCTCCAAATAAACAATTCAGGGATCTTTTTGTTTACATAGAGATTAATTTAAAGAAAATAACAACAAAAAGAGAAGCGAGCACTCAGAAAAATGGCTTTTCCACTCCTCCATCCTTTACTTCCTCATCTAGTCCCAACCTCTAGTGTCCTACCAGCATGGCCTTCAACAGTTCTTTATTGCCATACACATATTTGGTCATTTTACAGCTTCCCTGCCCTTCAGGGCTTTTCTTCTGCTTGCTGTGGTACAGCACTATTCCTCATACTCTGCTTCTCAAGGGTTCCATTAGCGTTTTATCCCTCCTCCTGGACCACTAGCTGCTACTCTCATATAAGATGTCTTCACTTTTCTACTTATTAACTCTCAAAGAAACTGCAGGTAGTGATGGTGGTAAAAAGCCAGGACTTCCGACAGCTCTTGAAGACACAAATAAATAAAAGCACTTCAGTTAGTTAATCAATTGGCGGCATTTACGACAAAACTCACAAAATGTTTAGTGCACCAAAAGGCAGGCACTTTTAATCCCTAAATCTTGTTGAAAGGCTGCAAAAATGCCTGAGAATTGTAAAAGTGTTTTTGGCTTGTGGATAGCCTCTCAAGTCACTGCAATTTCCTGATGATATAATAATAAAATCCAGAGAGACTGCTCAGCCCAGCTTCTCAGATCAAATTGATTGACAGGAGGACTAATTCCATGGAAACCACAAAATCTGCCCCTTTTTCTTCTTCTAAGACCCTCATGCATGAATGAGTCTCATTTACCTCCGCACAATTTAGCATAATTGCATCTCTCTAATTTAAGTAGAACTTCTTTCTGGCAAAGATGGTTGGAAAGATGAGACTGAATGCCTTCTGGAAACTGCACAGGGTTTTAAGTCTTTGCACTACAGAAAAATACAAACGTCACTCTCCCCATTCCTTCACCGTTTCAACCTATTTCAATTCTGTGTGGGGTAGAAAACGGATGCAGTTCCTACCGAGTACTGATTTTCATTCTCTGAATCCAGCTCCTCCTCAGACACAGGCTCTTGGTTCAAAACAGTATCAGGACTCATGGAGAAAATCAAGAATATTTCTGCCAACTGTACTGGTTAAGGAAAGGAGAGGGAAATTTGGGGTCAGGCAGAGGGAGTTGTTGATTCTTTAGTAAAGACGTGATGTTTTCAATGACGAGGGTAATTGAAATGCACAGGCTTAGCACACACAATGAATCTCATCTCGGGAAACAGTGAAAGTCCTGTGGCTGTTTTGGTTTGTGAAGTAGGCACTGACAAAAATCTATATTTTCACTAATCTATATGCTTGGAGTGGTATATAAATAGTTATGAAAGAAGTCAATAACAGCTCCCCATCTTAGTCGCCAAACTCTGTGCGTTAGGACAAGAGCTAGAGGCAGGAACTCTATTCCTTCATATTTCATACTTTATTCCTGTTCTCCCTGAGGCCTTGCAATTTTGGGAGAACTATGGGGATTTCTCCTGGAGTCTTGATTGCCACCAGGGTCAAAGGCACTTTGTAACCCCATGGGCAGAAACTTCATCGATGTTTGCTTTGTGATGGAAGTGGACCACTTCCCACTCTTGGGGCTTTCTTTCCCAGTTGTATTTCTTTTTCTCCGAGGAAGATGGTGACTGCCACAGTCAGAAGTTGGGCCAGTCCTCAGCCCATCAGAGGTTTGCAGGAGACCAGGCTCTGCAGGTTACCCTGGGCTTTGATGACAAACGAGCAGAGCCCCCACTTGAGATGCTCATTGCAAACACTGTTGTGCAGAAAACTGCCCCTCTGCCCATCAGAGCTTTTTCTGTGCCTGCTTCTCATTCCCCAGCTTTTACTGCTGGACTAAATCACGCCTGGAAATTATGAATGCTAACTGCATAGTGGCCAACAGCAAAGCTGCCCAGCAGGAGGTGAGCTCTTGGGCCCTGAATGATGAATTTGCATTGCTGCAGCACCAGGGATTCACATGAAAGGATCAGGGCTCTGTCTGGTGGGGATCTGCATGAATAAATAATAGCAGCGCTCTCAGCCTTGAGGATAAGGAATGTGCAACAGCATCTAAAACCAGTAAGTAAGGAGAAGGTGTGAGAGTAAAGGAAGAAAACTGCCTACCAGGGACAAATAAAGCCATTTATTCTGCTTAGCCTCAGCCAAATCCTTGTGCAAGTCTACCAAGGCTTCCTAAGCAGGTAAATCATACACAAAAATGCCTTCATGAAAGTAAAGAGAATTTAAAGTTATTAATGAATTGTTGTTTAAGATGGTTTATTTCTTAAATAAGCTTTGTTATAGGTGAGGTGGGACACATACAGGCCACCACTGATGAGAAAGAGGACCTTGAACACAGTACTAGCTTTTAATTCCAGGACCTGATTAACCACCTGAAATTCATTGCACTCCTGGTTTTGGGTATTACCTCTCAGATCAAGGTCTAACACAGTAAACCTGGCCAAAGAGACATTCCAGTTGCCTATAAAGCTCTTTCTTAATTACAGCATAGCTTCTGGGGAAGGGAAGAGACAGCAAAAGGAATACTGCTTGATGAATATGAGTATGGGAGGCATAAATTAAAGTAATTTATAATATTTAATGTTTGGTACCTTCTGGCTAACTTTTATCTAATCTATCCCCTAATGCAAGAATTTCTCCATATGCAGAATATAATATGAAGGACATTACTTGTTCTGTTTAAAAAACAAACCAAAGCAAATCTGATCTTTAGACCTAAGACTCTTACATGGGCAGCAGAGCAAAAAACTCATTTACTGCCTGCATGCAACACTGTTCTCTATATGTGACTCTGCAGCATCTTACATGTTCATGGTAGTGGAAGATGAGATTTGGATGACTGGAAGGTTCTGTTATGGTGCCGTGTCCAGGCTGTGGAGCTGGTAATCACCCTTCTCAGATCTGGTTAATGTTCTCTGCAGCAAATGGAGACACAAAAATCATCCTCTGCTGTGTCCTGCAGTTCTGACATGGAGAAACTCCTTGTTCTGCTGGAAATCAGGTGTGCAAAATTCTTGTTGTGTGGCTTCAGCTTTTTTAATTGATGTAGAGGAGCTGAAGAAGAGAGTGAGAAATCTGTAGAAATGCTGGGCCAGAAGAGATTTCTGGCTGAGCCATTGCCTCAAGAGGGTGTTGACTTAGATTGAAAACATGCCAGTCTCACCTTTCCCTAAGCATCTCTGCTGATGGAAACTTTGCAGCTGCTCTATTAATGTTTTAATAATTTCTGTGGTTTTTTGCTTTCTTTTCTTAATTGCTTTGTAAAGTTTAATGCTTTAACAAATTTGCATTTCTCTCCCAAGAAAAAATTCATTCCCTTTTTCTTCTTCTTGGGATGTTTTCCATTCTCTGTTTTGCCTCTATTGTTGCTTCTCCAAAAAGACCAGATTCTCTCTGTGGCTACACATAGACAGTGTGTTTATGTGATGTGGTCTTTTTAAAAAGCCTTATGTATTTATCTAAAGACAGAATCACACTAAAAGACTTTAAAGACTTTTTTTTTTTTTCAATAAAGACTTTTGTGAGGTCATTACATGGATGAAAATTTATTTTCTAATCGGAGACTGTCATGTGCCTTTAGATTAATGGTGTAAAACAACACCTGTGAGACTTTTAAACATTAGACAATTAATTGCCTATGCTAATGAATTAAATGCCTACTGCTAATGAACAGTAGAAGACACATTACATTTCTTTACTAGATACCTGTTTGGGAATTCTGCAGACTTGCAGAGTACTTGCATTGGACTCTGATACTCAGCAGGAAATACTGGTATTTATTTTTTTTTTTTAGTTTCAAATAATCTTTCCTTCATGCTTGATTTCTCTCCAGAGCATAACAAAAGGACAGCCAATAGCCCAGGAGCCCTGTTACAAAATCCTTCAGGGATGTTGGCATGAAATTCTGACCCTGGTGAATATCCCATGGTGGATATTTGAAAGGTAAGCATTGTTCAGATAGTTATGGCTTAATGTTTTGAATCAGCCTTATCTCACCTTCTCTCCTTGTGTCTGTAATGACTCATGGTACCATTAAGGTTACTTAAATCACACTTCTTGAATGGATGCATGAAACATGGTATATCAGGTCTCCAATTCTTTTCTTTGAAAATGGACAGTACTTTTTTTTATCTGGCCCTTCCTTCCCATTAGTGTTTGATGCTGTTCAGATAAACTGCCAACGCAATGTCCAGTGTGAATCCTCAAAGCCAGAAAATCCCCTTGTTTGTTGTTGGAAGTGCCACATTATTCTTGTTTGCATTGGATTTTCCAACTCTTCCATCCTGGAAGATATATCCGGTGAATCTGTTCATTAGCTAATTCTGGAAGTGGGATGTGGGCAATCACAGTGTTCAACAAATGCAGTGGACCTCCTATGTGAAGTGGCTGGCATGAGAAAAGCTGCCTCCCTGCTGCATCGCTCGAGCCTCTTGGAAATCACTACAAATGTAGCAGGGGGGACAGACATCATCCATGAGCTCGTTAATGTGCTTTGCACTTGCTCCAAAGCCTTGATGTCGGTGCTGAAGAGCAACCACAAATTTGACGTGTGCTGACCCTCGGCATCTCAGAGGGATACTGCTGCTGAGCTGTGAGGAGAAGTCACCGCCTGCAGGGATGCCAAAGCAGCCAACTGGTGTCACTTCTTAAACAGCTTCATCACGCTGGAGGAGGGGAGGGAGCTAGGCTGTCCTCAACTCTTCTTGTGTGGCTGAGGTATGGTGCTGTGCTGAATTTGCTGGGCAAAGCTGGGGAAAAGGAATTTTACGAAAGGACATACAAAGTTGTTTCAAGGGGGAATTCACACCCAGCTCAGTGCTCTGGACAAGTTTAAATTGTATTTAGTGTTTGACCAGAGAGCTGTTTGTCAAGGTTGGGAGCTGTACATCCAGCACCTGATTTGTGCTCAGACTTCTGCAAATAGTTTCTCCACCCATTCATGACTGACAAATACACCCTGTGACTGCTGACTGTTTGAATACAGATCATGGACCAGGGTTAATTGAACCAATTTCAGTTGCTAACCCAGTCTAATTGATTTTCCCAGAAGTTTCTGAGCAAAGAACTATTTACCTTCTGTCTTGAAAATACTAACTCAGCAATGGAACTGCCACGGGAGGGGTCAGTTTTAAACCATTGCTCTCTGTTTCTAGAAATATATAGGAATTCTCTTAGACCTTTGTTGCAATAATTACCAGTGCCACTGTGTTTTTATTTAACATAGTTGTAGCATAAACATTGGCCGAGAGGGTGCAGCTGCTAAGGCTTTCTGGGAAGTGTATGTCCCACACTTTCTACTTTGAAAATGGATCAATTCCATAAGGCTGAACTCTTCCATAGGTGTATAGCCCAATAACTTCCATTAGTGGGTACTTTGGTTTCTAGCTGGTTTCCAGAGGAGTTTCTTCTTATTTGCATTTCTTTGCCTTCCTGATGGGTGCAATGTCTCCCTATCAACGTCACAACAAAACTTGTTCCAGGCCAAGAGAAGTCCAAGTGTTGCCATTCATGTGGAATTAATTAGTCAGATATCTAGATCTCCCTTGTGCAACATGCCCTCCTTTAAACCTGTGGATGTCTGGAGCAGTATTATGTAGTAAAAATACAATATTCTCTGATTTTTCCACTATTTGATCTTTCAATGAGAAAACTAGGGGTATTGATACAATCCAAATGAAGTCCAGGTTAAGTGAATGACAGTATCAGTTTCTGGACAATGAACTGAGGATAGTTGCAATTATAACATACTGTAGCCATGAAAACCTCTGCATGGATTTTTCACAAACCCAACTCTAACCCACACATCCACCATCTTGGTCTCAGTTAAGACTTCTACCTGCTCCTGTTGTGGGTATCTTACCACAGAATCATAGAATGGATGGAGTTGGAAGAAGGGACCTTAAAGATCATTGACCATCTTGCCTGAAGTCTACTGAAGCCTCTGGGCTCTTGAGTGTTTGACTCTGAACTTCTCTTGACTTCAAACAAGTTTTCTTGTGAAATTGATAGAGTTGAGGACCCAGTGGTGGGATTAACTTCACCTACCTTAGTGCCTGCATTTCTATCAGTGCCAGAAACACCAAACTCATTTTACAGGCACTGGAGGAGTGCCTGTAAAGGAGCAGGAACTCTCTATCTGCCTGATTTTTAACATTGGGATTATACTCTATGAAGGACAATTTTTTTTTTCCTGTTGACTCTAAAAGCACCTTCAGAGATAGTTCGGATGTAGACAGGTACACTTTAGACCTTTTGATGAAATGAATCCAAATCACGCAAGCTTTTGACTAAAGATTGTAATTTTATATGGAAATCATGTATTTTTAATCTATTTTGTCTTTTTTTTTTCTGCTTTTAATCTGCAATTTTTAATATGCTTTTTCTGAAGTTATTTCTTGAAAAATAAAATTTTTCTGTTTTCCATTTTTGGTTTTACTCTTTTTCTTTAGCTTCTGCTCCTCTCTTTCCCCCTCTGCTTTAACTGCATTATATCCCTCTTTCTTAAAGCTGTTTTCTAACTTTTTCTTCACCTTCTGTTCCAAATATAAGAAAGTTCAGTAAAACTTAAAAATAGAATTGTTTTCGCATATTAGTATTTCGTAAGATGTTCAAGAAAGAAATTTTAAAATTGTTAGGCAAAAGTTGATTTTACATTTTCAACAAAAGGCTAACTTTTAATGAAATAAAAAGTTATGAACTCTAATTATAACATTTCATATTTTCATCGATCTTCAGACTGACTGCAAATGTAGGCACAATGAAGTCTCTTTTACTGACACATCCAGAAATAGTTTTATCCATAAAATTTCGATGGCATGGGCTAAAGAACAAGTTGTTCAATTCTTGGAAGAGTTTTTTACTTACTCCTTTCTTTGACTGTGGAAAGGACATATAGTTTAACAAATGAATAAAAATAACAAGAA
The DNA here is from genome assembly GCA_025769975.1 of Gallinago jamesoni. NCBI lineage: Eukaryota > Metazoa > Chordata > Aves > Charadriiformes > Scolopacidae > Gallinago > Gallinago jamesoni. Next base: position 149,437,486 of record JAOQGH010000012.1, read on the forward strand.
GAGGTAATGTAGAGAATAGATGGTACTCAGGTTGTGGAATTAATCCAAAAGATATATTATCCAATGATTATCTCAATGGCAAAATTTCTGATCCGCTTGTGCTGATTTCTTGCACAGATGTTAATATACAAGATGTGAGCAACTTAACAAACCTGAAAAAACACCAAGTGCTGGTTCAGGCAGCATGGGGTGACACTCTGGGGAGGATGGTGAAGAGATGCATGGTCCCTGCAGCCCTGCGGGGACATCACGAGGAGCAGCATGTGCAGCATTGACACCCCAGTGTCAGAAAGATGCTGCTGCAGTTTAAAAAGGCATAACACAATCGATCAAGAAAGCTGGATTTTTCTGATTTCAGAGAGGTGCAGGGGAGAACTAGTGTAGCTAATTGGATGTTCAGCCATTGACGAGGTGTGCATGTTTTCCTTATGAATGCAAATTCCTTCTGGGCATAAGCCCTTAGCAGAAGAAGAATTAGCAGAGGTATCTGGTGGTTTCTGCCTGCACTGTAGATGATTTGAACCTGGTGCCGTCTGTTTCGATTTTTTCTGCAGCACACAGTACAGGGGGATCATTGCTAAGCTCCAATTATTACTATTAATGAAAGAGCATCTAAAAAATATCCACTCCTCTCTAAGATCCGCAGAGGCTTTTTAATTTAAATAGCAGACAGTGAATCTTAAATTTCATCCTTTTAATATAAATGTAGCTAAACTCCTAAAAGCGGCTGGGTGTAAATCTAAAAAAAAGATTTGATCAGTGAGCCACACCAGAATTTCTACTCGGTAAATATGCAAATCAAAAAATGCTGCACCACTCCATCTATTAAATCATGATATATTAACTGAAAACTTGCTGTTGGTTGCTATGGGAAGGGGACTTAGCTTATGCTAACTTTTTAATGGTGAGTTTGCACATTTTGGGGGGGGATATTTGAAATAGGGGTGGGTGGTAAGATTGTGTAATCAGCCAGTTTATCTTTAACTTCTCATCCAATTTCCATTTTGAAAGTCTTTAAGGAAGAAGCAAGGCATGTTTAATTGATTGCCATTAAAATCTTCAAAGGAGTTGGTAAGATGAAAGTTGTTTCTAATTACTGCATTATGATGTAAGCTTAATGATACGCCACTTCTTCAGATTGATTTTATTAGAATTTAAGATGAGGAATTAATTGAGTCATTGTATTGATCCATTTTATTTTTCCAACATTTAACATGGCCAGTGAAAAAAAAAAGCTATTGAGCTGTGGAATAGTAATGAGGACTTAAGAAAGAAAGTCGAAGACAAGATGGATTGGCCAATAAAAATAACTTATAAAAACCATAATGTGATGGCAGAATATAGTGGCAGAGACCAATTTATCTCTAGGTTAATTAGGGTAAATTAAGGTTAATTCTTTTGTTATTTAACTTTAATTTCTTTGTCTTGCTCCAGCCTACCTGTTTGTATTAGAATTACTGCTTGTGCCGGTAAAGCAATAGTCTGCAAATCTCCTTCCCCTTCTGCAAAATTTGCCTTTGAAGATCTCCCTAGAATTACCCCATCCATTTATTTAAACTTTCATAATAATATTATTAAGGGTATTTAAGATTGCTTTCTTGGTTTTATTCTCTTAGAACTCCTTTCTGCCTTTTTTTTTCTTTTTTCTTATATATCAGTGCAAGACAGGTGCTTTTAGAGCAAAGAGTCATAGAATGGTTTGGAGTGGAAGGGACCTTAAAGATCATTGAATTCCAACCCCCAAAGAGACACATCCTCCATGCTCTCTCATGTATGTTCCTCTCAGGTGTGGGCACTGAAAATATCCTGATCAGGTTCATCTTAATCAGTTGCTGATTGCTGAATTATGTTTAGTTTGTTAACTAAACCATAAATACCAGGTCTGCGTACGCTTTTATTGAACAACATCTGTACAACTACGTGTGGACACATTGACTCCAAGAGTGTGGTTTAACAGAACAGGTCTAGTCCTTCAATAGACTGGGTGAGGCATGCCCATCACATCTGTTACGGTGAAACAAGCACCAATTTGGTGATACAAATACAACCCATTAAATTGATTGTTTTCTATATTGTACTGGGGTAACTATTCACAACGCCACAGAATCACAGAATGGATGAACTAGGAGTAGACCTCTGGAGATCTTCTAGTTCAACCCTTGGGTCAAGTTAAAACTTGCCAAATTTGAGCGAAATGTGTTCCCAGGGTAAAACGGTTCTCCAGAAGTTCATTGCTGGAGCTGACATTTACGTGGCACTGTTTTGGCTTTGCTGCTTGTGTTGGGCAAATTAACTGGTCTATTTGAGCTTTTAAAGTTCACCCTCATGATTTCTCTATTTTTCCTATTGATTGTGCAAACTGGAACATTCTGTGTACACAAAGAGATTGCAATGTAATTAAATACATGATTTATAATTGTATTTTAAGCTCTGATACAATTTAGGAGAAGCAGTCTTTTTGAGCCTTGGAGCTGTAAATTTGAGGCTGAGTTCTGCTAATACATAAAGCTGTAACACTGATCAGAAAGAAATGAGAATAGAAATACTGGAGATGTTAATTATAACCATGCCTGGTCATCCTTGGCATTTATATCTCTTCTTCAACACTGCTATCTTTCCTTTCAAGACCAAAATCCCCAGATCTATAACATTCTCGTTCCCTGTGCAGGGCGAAGAGAAATTTTAATTAAAGTGCATTTTAATGGTCATTTCAAGAAAAAAATTGTCGTTCAAAAGTAATATTACTATTGACCACTGAAAAGACTCTTTAGCAAAGGGAGAATGATGCCAGTTTTCTAGTCAAGTGGGGCTCTAGGAGATAAAGTATCCTTTTTATCCCTAAATAATATACACGTGATGCAGAGCCAGTCTATTTGCAGCCACATAGCAGATACTTATCAAAACCCTATCTAACTAGTAGAATCTTATTTGATTCGATAACCACAGCTCCAGTGGTCATAACATCTCACACATTTACTAACAGGTGACATTAGGATGGAGTAATTGAGAAAGGGATTGCAGAAATTGAGTGCTGTGTTCACAGGAGGAACTTTAATGAGCTCCTAGAGGATCAAAGACTCCTTTGGAAGTTCAGATACTTCCCATTGCTAAAGTTCAAACACTTGACCAAAGCTACTAGCGTTTGGAACGTTGTACTACAGGAGAAAGGAGAGTGTTCAATAATGATCCAACAAGGGAAATAAAAGTAAGCAGCAAATATCTCAAAATCTGGCTTTTTTTCTAAATTCAGTTTTCAGTTAAGGCACCAGGTGTAAAGCCAAATAATCGTGTTGAGTTTTCAATGAAATGTTAATTACAGAAATCCTCAGTGAAGACACACACCTAAGAAGCAGCCAGAAAATACTCATTAAATAACGTGTGATGACTTGGTAGGGTAACTAGGTAAACTTTTAAAAGTTTTCTCAGTAGTAAATATCAAATTGCTTTTTGTTTACACGTTGCAGAAATATGGTCTTAACTCCCAAATGGGCAGATACCTGCCTCACCAAAGAGACACTGAACAGCTGCTGAATGAACACAAGTATAACTTGATTGCTTAAAATCAAGATTAAAATTAAGAGCTATGAATCTTTATAAACAGAAAATGTAACTATGTCTTATTTACTCACCCTCTGGCTGAGGAAGGGAATGTGATGGAGCACAAGAGGGCTTGATTAACCCCATCTAATTTGCAGTGCCAATGAGAAAGTTCTAGCAGAAAAGTTTGAAGGGCTGGCAGAAAACTTTGAGGATCTTGATTTTATTCTGTTCCTAAGCTCTTTGTAATGGAATAGGGACACCATGCGATTGTTATGTCCCTTCCATTGCCAAGTGCACACACAGATGTTTGTATGAGTTGCTCCTAAAAAAACCTCTGTAAGCCAGGAAGAGAACTGTTTCTCTTTGGAAGTGTAACTGTTTTCATGGAATGAATAGTCAAAAGGTGGAAAAAAACCCCCACAACAGTATCTTATGAGCTCTAGAATAAATTCCTGCAATTTATTTCATCACTGAGTGACCAGAGAATGGTGCTGAGTGCAAGCTAATTAATTCATCATGGAATGAGAACAAAGTAAATATACTTTGTGAAGGATCATTTGGGGGCTTTCCCACTCTTTTGTGGCTTTTATTTCTCTGCAGAGCCAATAAGGCTGCATCATGGCTCTTGAAACTGGTATGTGCTTGGTGTTACTGTCCAGCCTGCTGTGGGTGACCCTGCTTTGGCAGGGGGGTTGGACTAGAAGGTCTCCGAAGGTCCCTTCCAACCCCTACCATCCTGGGATTCTGTGAGTCTTCAGAGAATGATCCACTGCATCCTAAAACAGGGATCCAAGAACTGCCTTTTTTCTGCAACGTCCTGGATCGAATTATTTTAATAGATGATTAAACATTGGATGGTAAGTAAATTGAAATTAATCCCTCTTAAGTGATGGTGACTTGATTAGGGTAGAGTACTACAATTAATTGCTTGTAATCCAATGCCACTCGCATGCATTCCAGGGAGAGAAGAGGGCAGGATGTAAAAAAAAAATGGCTTCTTATATGATCTAGCATCTTCTTTCCTGCCTTGCTCATTCAGTTCATTTTTGGTCCTTGGTACCTCTGCCACAGAAAAAAGTGCCCAAATAATTTCTAAATATTTTTGATGACCTTTTTCTGTCACCACCTCTATAGAGAAAGCAGGAATCATTGGGAATTCAGCACGAGAACAGCATGATGGCAATTACAGCCTTTCTTCAGGATGCTTAATATTCCTATTATCTCGTATGCATACATATTTAAATGCTACATGCTTCCTTTTACGAATAGACTGCTAGTGGTTTGAAGTACCCATAAAACTGCTGGAAAGTGACAGTGCCAATTAATCTGTTGACAGATTTGTTGTTTAAATATTAACAGAACGTTAGGCAAATGTTGGCTGCTGCACTCAGATCCCTCCAGAGTGCCTTCCTCTGAAGCGCTGAGTGTTTCCAGACACTGAAAATGTCCCGGACAGTGCAGGGTGGGAAGGGTATAATAAATTTTTAGTCCCTTTTTCCCCACAGCTGATAAACACACCATAAATATCACCTACCCCTGTGAAAAGGAAAAGATTTGTAAAAGCCTTGTAGAGGTTGTAAACCCCTAACAGCAATAACTGATTGAGTTGTGAGCTTGTGGAGGGTATAGCAGGGGAGGGCTTTGCCTCTGACTACTTCACCTTGGCAGTAGAATGAGAAATTAAGGTGGGGTGGTGGATTTATCAACCTTCTCGGTTGGTGATGTGGGAAATCTTGGAAAAGCCTCTGCAGAGGAAGGTAATTTTGATGCGAGATCAAGATGGGCGTGTGCTATATGACACAGGAGGGCTGTCCCATAGTGAATTTGGCATTCTTGGTGCTCCTGGGTGCTAGGAGTTAGAAGAAGGAGGTTGGTGGAAGCCAGATCTTGCGGAGTCTTGTCCATAAACAAAGACAAAATGAACCAACATTTTGAGCAACCTGGTTTAGTGGGAGGTGTCCCTGCCCATGGCAGGGGTGTTGGAACCTGATGATTTTTAACTTGATGATCCCTTCCAACCTAAACCATTCTATGATTCCTTGCTTTTGGTTTCCCTGGCTGAATATATGTACCTCAAAGAAGACCCGAAATGCACAGAGACTTACAGACCGTGTTAACTTGAGCATCAAATTGAGAGAGCATCAACACAACAGCGAAGATGCCTCCTCCTCTGCAGTTTCACTCTGCTACTTTTCCCATTTCCTTTTTCCATCAAGCATATTCATGGTTCTGAACAGTTTCTTGTTGTCATTTCTTCATTTTGCCTCTTTTATTCCAATGGGTTTCATATCTCGAAACCCATCCATCACACTTCAGTCTTATGTTGTTGCTGGAAGCTTCCCAATTTAATTTCTATTATTTTATGACATTACATAATAGTCTGAATATAATTTGTTGACTCTTTCTAGCTGCACATATTTTTTTTATTTAATGAAGGTTGTGATAAAGACTTCCTCAAAGATTTTAAAGTATCCTCACTGTAATCTTACTGCCCCTCAGTTATAGTAATAACTCTTTATTGACTTTTGGTTTGTTACAGATTCACTCTTAAATGTTGGTCATTCATTTTAGCTGCACATTGCAGTTCTTTCTATCCAACTTTAACTGAATATGGAAGAAAAAGGGAAAATTATTACTTTTATACTAATTGAAAACAAAGACTCAGGAAAGCCAGGTTGATAGCAAGAGATGTTCTCCGGGATTTGAATTTTTTTGACTTTGTAAGGGTTTAGGGACACAAGCCATGCGCTCTCCCTGTCTGGAATGTTGTTTACAAGAATCAACATCGACAAAAATTCAGTATTGGTCCACAGTTCATTTCTGGTGCCTGCTCGTCTTTTCTGGGTGACATTTGAGCTGCAGCAAAAAGTACTAATATATTTTTTTCAGTGAGAGGCACAGAATAGCCATTGCTCCGAAAGAAGAGGTGTCTGAAGTTTGAGGCGGAGGTGCCTTCAGAGACGGCTCATGTCACAGTCAGAAGGGAGCATTCAGGTCTCTTGGGTCCCTGTTGCTTCCACCGTGTAGACATTCCTCTTCATCTAAAAATTCCATTTGTTTTGCTTCCTTCAAAAAGAAATTATTCTCTCTGGGGTTTGATTTGAAATTAAATGAATAGGGAGTAGATAGCCAGAGAGAAAAGGCTCACTAAACCAAGAAAATGTATAGGTTTCTGTGGAATAAAAGCCAATTTGCCTCAAAAAGAAGTCTGTAATAAGATATTGATTACAGTTTTTCTTATGAGATTACTTTTGAGTCAGGGATAGCTTCACTAAATAATACCAGAAATTCTCAAGCTTTAGTTTCACAGTAAAGGATGATAATTACAGTCTGGATTAGTTTAAACAGATTAATAACTTCTCTTAGAGAAATATAAACCATGAGGGTGACTTATGTTCTTCCCTAGGCAGACAAGATTTGCTTATAAAAAAAAAAAATGTGGATGGCATAAAATTTCATATAATTTCCTTTTTTTTTCATTTTCTTTGTGTGTTTACCCATATTTTTATTTTATCATTTCCATTCAGTTTCGCTGTGCTCTGATTTTCTTCTGCAAAGAAAAACGTTATAACCTTGACAGCTCTGACAGGCCGTGCTCAAACACAAAGTGGGTCCTTTGCTGTCGAGGTGGGGGTTCCTGATGCCTCTGATGAATTTGACTCACGCCCTTTCAGTTTGTAGGGGGGCACGCAAAGCTGATAAAGTCTCTGTAGGAACAAAATGCAAGGTAAAATCAAACCCAATATTTTCTGTATTAATGCATATGTATGGTTGTCAGGGTTCTGTTTTTCCATGAGAACTGTGCCTGGTTGACTGTAAATGATTATTACATGCTCCATAGACAGCTGTCTCATGCTATTTGAGATGCCTTCGAGTATCTCCCTTGTCCTCCAGGTGCTTCTGCAGAAGGATTTGCATCATCACTGGGTTTTCTGCCCGTAGCTGTTAGTCCTGTGCAGATGTCTTGCATACCAAAGTGTCTCAAATGGCACTATCTGGTTACATTTAGGCAATTGAATTGCACCCCGTGAGAAAACCTGCAGATAAGGAAAGGGAACTTGTACAGGTTAATCACAAAGGGCTGAGTGAGGACACAGGTAGTGTTTACTGGAGGTCACGCCTAGCACATCCAGGATGCTTCAACTTCAGTAACATAGTGCAGAGGCAATTTGCATGCTGCTACAGCTCCAGGTATATCAGATAAGCATGTACATGGTGAATGTAGTGCATTAGAAGATAGGAACCAACTGGCAAATGCAAAATAATGACTCATAAAGGGGAATGCTCTCCTACAGGAGAGATGGGGAGGGATTCCTTATCCATGTAGTGATAGGACGAGGGGTAATGGTTTTAAACTGAAAGAGGAGAGATTTAGGTTAGGTACTAGAAATAAATTCTTTACTTTGAGGGTGATGAGACACTGGAACAGGTTGCCCAGAGGAGCTGTGGCTGCCCCATCCCTGGAGGGGTTCAAGGCCAGGCTGGATGGGGCTTTGAGCAACCTGGTCTGGTGGGAGGTGTCCCTGCCCATAGCAGGGGGGTTGGAACTATGTGATCTTTATGGTCCCTTCAAACCCTAATCATTCTATGATTCTATGCTATGTTTAAAGGGAGCTGTGGTCTTTGGACTGCTGGGTGATGACACACAGCCATCTCTTGCTGTCTAAGCAGCAATGCACCCCATTTCTATTCACCGGAGTAATGAACTCACAAATGGCAAGTCTATTTCTGAGCTAGTTTTATGACCCTGGAAAGGAGGAAAATCAAACAATAGGAAGAGAGAAGCAACAGTAGCTGCATAGGGAAAAAATCCCTCTAGTCCTCACCACTGGTGTGGAGGAGGACACAGCTCCCTACCCTGTCATCCCATCTGGGTAAAGGTAATAAGTGCAATTAGTAGTTTTGTTGCACAAATAGCCCTGCCAGGGACATACACAGAGGTGGGTGATGAAGGTTAATGTACCCACCTACCAGTTTCTGCGGTCTAGGTAGTTTTTCTCGTGTCAGAAGAAAGTATCCGCGTTGACTGGCTTGCTATATGTTACAGAGCATATAACCACACAAATATATTGAATGCAGTGGGGCTTCCTCTGCAAGAAAGCTCTAGAGCTCAGTCTGAGTCTGCACTTGGTTTTGAGAGTTGGGATTTGAGAGTCTTACTGTGCTTAGCTGGCAAGGTACCCCTCGTCTTTGGGCCATGGGAAGTAGGCACAGAGCTTGCAAAATGTGTTAACAAGCATTGAAGTTCTTGTTGTGACCTTAAGAAACTTTTTTGGAATCATGGAATCACAGAATATCTTGAGTTGAAAAGGAACCCTAAGGATCATAAAATCTGACTCCTTGCTCCTCATAGGACATTTTTGTATATTTAATAAAGCTTTTTGTTTCTCCTCTGAAATCTTTTCCTATGCCACCAATACAAAATTCTCATTATTTGAAGGGAGAAATTGGCCAGCATTTTCAGTACCTTCTGTGGAAAAAGTTTTGTATCCCATCTTAATAGCCTCATCCAGAAGTAGTATCGCAAAAAGCAGGGGTGTTGTGCCAGAAAAGGAAAAGAAAAATCAAGGTGAGGCTTACTTTGGTGCATTTTTTTTTTTATTTTTCCAAGGCATTGCTCTTGAGCAGAGCCTTCCTCTTTCATTAACCATGTCTTTCTTCCCCCTTGTATAGAGATACTAAACCCAGTCACATGTGTTACTGTGAAATATGATTTTGAAATATCATTTTTTCACCATGGATATCTCCCAGGGTTTTTTTCTCTGTGTGTATCTCTTTTTTTTGGTGTTTTTATTTTTAGTGCCAAGAGCAGTTAACAAATATGAGGCAAGAGTAATGAACCGTGTGTTTTGAAAACAGGGATTTGGGATCTGAGCCTTGGCTTTTGCCAGGGCAATAGATCTCAACATGCTTTGCACAGTCACTCCTGAAAGTGGCACCCTATGGCTAAACAGTATCATGGCTGGAAACCATGGCCACTGGGAGCAAACAGACTCTTTAGAACAGAAATTTTTGGATGAATTAGAAGCTCTATAATAAGTCAAGCAACTAAACCAGGTGAATGTTTATCCAGAGCAAACACCTGAAAAAGCAGTGTGTGGTACTACTTGTAGCTAATCATCAAACAACAGCAAATACAGATGGTGATTTCCCTTCAGGAAAACAGAACAGACAGTGCAAACAGACTTTTAAAGCCAAAGCTACAGATAAATGTCAAGTATGAAGCAGCTGGTTTAAGAACAGAACTCAGTTAATGTGAGGTCCTGAGAGCATGAAGAAAAAATCCAAAGGTTTTCATTCTCACTTTATCATGCAGCAACAGGAACATCTTAACTAAAGTCCTCTGCGAGGTTTTGGGAGGTCAGCAGGTGATCAGACTAGACAATCTCCAGAGGACCCTTACTAGCCTCAGAGTAACTTTGTCATACTATGAAGTTATTTGTCAAACAGACATCCTCCCCTTCTCCCAGTGTCCAGGCATGCAAGGATTGAAATGCTTTTTTATTGCAGATGACTCAGCTTTCCAAAATTGCCATAGATAGCAGTAAGCTTTATTTCTGACTCCTTGCTTGTACCAGTGCAGAATTGGTTTCCATGGTCCAGTCTGCTGTGGTTCAACATTTACTGGAAAACCCACAATTCCTTTCACCAGCCTGGAGCACTAATGCTATGAGTGTGCCACTGGGAAGCAAGTGGGTTTAGTCTGATGCAGTACATCCTTATTGAAAAAGCACAGGCTGCCCATACTTGCCAATGTCTTCATAACTTCCCAGAGTTTCAATATAGTACTTGTGAATGACCACCTATTGGATGTGGCCAACACAAACCATTTGAACCCGTTTCCTAGTCTATAAGGCCATCACAAAGTGAGGGTGATTTCAGATACCTGCTCCTGTGAACATACCTCAGGCTCTTCTTGAGAGGGTTCATTGCAATCCTTGCATGCCTGGACACTGGGAGATGGGGAGGATGTCTCCTGCAAAGTCCTTTTCTAAGTGTCCAGCCAACTGCTTGAAGAAGCAGAACAGGTCATTCAGAGGCTGGAAATACCTGATGTTTCAATGATAGGTGGAAGAGTAATAGGTTCTTGAAGATGATCTGAGCACTACACACAATGTGGAGTAATGACGTGGATGCTGGTGCTACAGATGAAATGAAGACCATCTATCTGGCTCATTTCCACTCCTTACCCTGTCTTCACCACATGTCTCTTGGGCTCATATAGACTTTGGGTCATCCTGATGTTGCACCACTTGCTGATTTTATAGCAACCCGGCTGAAATTAGCAGCCCCAAACACCTTCATGGCAGGACAGGAGATTTCTTTGCTCATCATTCCAGTGCAAATACCATGAATGGCTCTGTTAAAATGCTCCCTTTTCCCAGTTCTGTTGATGTGCTGTGAATCTCAGTGTTGAAGGAAAATTCGCTCAGCAAAGCAGCGTGTCTCCCAGAACGTCTGCAACAGCACAGAGGGGTGCAAATGAGGCTTGGATAGCTCACTTTGAGTCAAATAGTAAATTCCTCCACATACCTGCTATTTCAGATGAATTCTTTTGCTAAATAGAAGGGTGTGAAAAGGGTTTTTGATAACACCAATAAGCATCTGTATTTGTAAAAAGTTCAATTTCAGGAAAAGCTGAAGGCTTTTTTAAACGTTTTTGAAATAAAACTTGTTCTGCTTTTTTTCTCTTTTTTCTTATTTTTTTTTCTAATTTTTTTTTTTTTTTATAACAGCAATTCTTGTTTAAAAGCTGAAAGATTAAATAACTAATGTCCCCCCCAAGCCTTCACTGGTATAAAGCTGCAGAATACCTTCCTCATAATAACTCTCCTCAGCCATTTGAAGAATGTCCATCCCTGCTATGTGTTTTTGGTGTCTAACTGCAGGGCTTTTTATTCTTTCAAAAAACCACTCCTTGGTTTATTAAAAGAATTCTTCCTTATTTGTCCACATTGGGAATATCAGGATGAGATGAAACTTTCAGGTTCTTCAGTGTCCGTGGTCTGATAATTCTGTTGTTTGTTCTTGTGGTATCCACGGTTTCTTGGTGGTGGTATATCATAGATTTGTAGAATGGTTTAGGTTGGAAGGGACCTTAAAGATCATTGAGTTCCAACCCCCTTGCCACAGGCAGGGACACCTCCCACCAGACCAGGTTGCTCCAAGCCCCATCCAGCCTGGCCTTGAACCCCTCCAGGGATGGGGCATCCACAGCTTCTCTGGGCAACCTGTTCCAGTGCCCCACCACCCTCGCAGTGATAGTACCAAATATATATTTTTATTTTCACTACCAGTTGAAAGAAAATACTTGCTGTCCACTGCGACTCAGTCCTCTTGATTCTAATAACATAAGGGGCAACGTGAAATATTTGCTTTACCAGGAGCTTTGGGAGTGATATTGGCTAATGATTTTTCATCTCATTAAGGTTCTCCAGTAGCAGCTGGTAAACACCACAAATGTGAAGTGATGACAGGATGTGCAAACCAAAAAGCAGCTCAAACAAAAGGCGCTAATAGTCTTTCCATGGTGGGACTCCGTTTTGCATAGGAGTATTGGCACAGAGTCAGCAACCAGCACAAAATGCTGCACAGCCACAGCAGAGCATGTCCCAGTCCCCGGCAATAACCCGAGGGTTCTCCAATCTCATTTCTGCACATCAGGCTCACTGCTCTCTGTCAAAAATTCATGAATAATGCATTGGTTCGGCAACGAAGCTGGCAAGTTGAGACTCATCAGGATTGGATTTCTTTCTTTTTGTCTTCCCAGTGATAAGAAGCATCAAATGAAGCTTTGTGGGAGATACCGATAGCAGAAACGGTGGGCAGAAATGATTTGCTCTTCACATATTTCCCCCCCTGGATCCAGTGTAAAAGATCCCAGGGACATAATAAGCCACCCAAGGAATTGGAGTATCCAGTGGAACATGGTTCCCTGGATGGGAACTCTTCTAAGAAAGACCTTTACCTGTTTGCTTCTTAATCAAAACTAGCCCCTATAAAATTAGCATGTTCTGAATACATATTTGTGCCTTTCCCTTCCTATGTCTTCCAGACAACTGGAGAAAACAGAACTGGAAGGGACTGGAAAAATTCCCAAGATCAACTCTTGTGTATTATTCCATGCTCGACGTTTGGACTGTTTCTGAGAACATACAATGTTTTTGGACAGGCATGGGGAATGTCCCATCCCTGTAGTATCTAATATAGATTTCCTTTGTGTTCCTATTAGAAAGGTGTCTTTTGGGGGTTTGTGGTTTCTTTGGTTTTGGTTTTGTTTATTTTTTCCCCAATGTCAAGCCCAAATTCCCCTATTTCAGTTCAAAATCATGGTTTTCACCTCTGTCCCAGTGCAGTGTATTCTACTTCTCCTTCATTTTTCCTTTTCTGGCAAAGAAAGTCAGTTCCTACTTTCTTCCCCCGTGTGCCATGTTTCCTAAAGCACCGATCACTATCACGTAGTTGACTGTCATCAGATGCATCCATTTCCAGAAGAACTGAATTGCTTACTTGGCTCCTTTGATGTTTGCCTCTGGTGCATGTGCAGTAGATGCCACTATGTGGATGGGACCATTTAAGTGCTGAAATACAAAGCTGAATCCCACCCTTGGACAACAAATGCCTTTAAAATTCACAGATACAATATTCTTCTAGATGCATCATTTGCTGAAAAAGTCAACGTTTTTTGAAAAGTGATGATTTTGACAAAATTTCTTCTTAAAAGCATGGAAAATTGAACATCCTAGGAATAATGCAACAGCTTGGTTTCCCATTTCAGAAAACTTTCGGCATTACTATTCCTGACTTAATTGAATCAACCAGTCCCGCATGACTCCTCTTGTTAGCTGGTGGCTTTAGTGGAGTTCTGAGGTACAACCATTTTCCTGAGCAGCCTGAGCCCTACATTTAGGTTCCTGACCTAAATGTGGTCTCCTAGCTATATTACATGAACTAGGATTAATCTTCCAAATAGGCTGTCCATACAGGTATCTGATAAATAGATATTGCTTGGTTCCACAATTACCAGATAGGAAGCTTGGGACAAATGGTCACTGAGAGTTCGAATTGCCAGCAATAACCAGCCTAACCTCTAATCACCAGTACAGTTAGAATGCCAATTGCCTATTTAGAATACCGATGTATGTTCATTTGATTTTACATTTTAATTTAAGAAGCATAACCAAAACCTAATTTTGAAAAGAGTGTTTCTCTCTCTCTCTAGGTTGAATTTCAGTAATGAAATGAGCCAGAAATATTCCGATGCATCAAAGCAAAATGGAATGCCTTGATTTGAGCTGAAACAATTAAGGAATGTTTCAAGCAATTAAATTTTGTGAGAAATGTCAAAAATTGGCTTTGTTTCATTTCAGTATAACAAATCTATTCTGAAGATGTCATCATTTCCACAGAATGGAAATCTCAAGTTTCTATGAGCTTCACAGTTATTGTGATTGGTTTTTTAAACTCCCATGAAAATGACTTCACATATTTATTCCAATACAGTAACTGTGAAATAAACGTATTTCTTTCAACTTGTGATTAGTTTGGCTTGTGTTTGAACTTGTCTAGTGGTTATTTCCCTTTCCCCTCTGTTCTTTTTAATTATATTTAGTACTGGTTTTTAAATTAGTCTTTGAGCTCAGAGCACCTGCTCTCCTTGGGGATGTACAGACAGCTTGTAAGTCCACGCTGACACCAAATGGAGTCTCAAGCAGATCTGGCCTTCAGACAGCCACCAGCACAGAAAGATGATGTGATTCAGGCAGTGAGGTAGGGCTGGGCAAGCCTTGGGATGCGGGTACTCATCCTGACTTGTCCATCTGTCCCATTTGGGACAAGACAGTGTCCCTTTTAATCACTCTAGGCCTGTGGTTTCCCAACACCTCTCAGCTCTTTGGTTGCAAATCCAAACTGAAGAGACTCTTTCTCTTGCAAAAAAATCTACAGCTCCTACCTCTATCGTTTTTTGAATCTGAATCTGATACAGAAAATGAATTTTCTTTTGCCTTTAGATTAAGTCTGATGAATTTCAATAATATGGTATATTATGAAAATCTCATAACTGTATTATATTGTGGAGTTGGCATTTAATAAATGGTATATTATGAAAATCTCATAACTGTATTATATTGTGGAGTTGGCATTTAATAAACAAAAGCAAAATGTGAATCTCCTGATTATTGTTAATCCCCTTCCTCTCCTGTGAATAACATGTTCTTTATACAAGGACAAAGAAATTTTTACAACTGAGGGTTAATCATGGAATGCAGTTAGAAAACAATCACTGCTGTTTTTTCAATAAACTGCCTCCTGGTTAGGAGCAAAATTCAGTTCAGGGTATGCTGGAAAAGAAATCCCCCATGTCCCTTAATGTCAAAGAGAGCAGGGCAGAGCTGTCTTCTGCAGAAAGCACAATGAAGTTGATGTTTGGATAGATACTTGTAGCTATTTCTAAATTAATGGGAAGACTTTAAGGAACTCCTGGTAAAAGTTGTACACAACTATTTTGCAGGAGCAAAGAGTAGTATTTTTTTGGGGGAATTTGTTCCAAAATGGGTAATTGAGATAAAGAAATATCCTTGAACTGAAACTGATTCTAGTGTCTTGTTTTCTAGAAAAGTATTTAAGAATATGCTTTGCTCCGAGCATGCAAACGTTGCTACTGAAGTCACTGAAAATGACCCTAAAGCTAAGCCAAACCATGCTGAATTGAGTTTCCTCTGTTTTAAACACATGGTTATTAAGCAGTTAACAGTGCTATTGCTGTAGCTTCTCTTTTGCTAAGATAGACTAATAAACATGACATTTTTAATGTATAATTTGCATAATGCTTCTGTTAATTTGTTATTTTCATTATGGCAACAGAATGAAAACGACATATTATACTCATAAAAAATATAGAGCAATGCTAATCCCTGTAGTCATTATACTGTTAACTGAATTGCATGTTTTGCATGGTCATTATTATTATTTATAAAGCCCCTTGATAAGGGCTCAGTGCAATGTAATGGGAAAGTTTCCTGATTTATCAAGGAAAGAATAAAATACTAAAATGAAGGAGAAAGTCAAGAGGGAGGGGAACTGGGAGCTAAAGCACAAGCTGAAGAACATGTTTCAATGCACAGCAGCAAATGGGTTTTTCTAGAAGTCAGATTTTTTGTAACAGCCGTTTGTTCTCTGGATGTGATATCTAGTAAATTTAACCCCATTGTTAACCCCAGGTGTCTCACATACATATGGGAAAGGATAAACCATTGCCCCATGACATCCCAGTGCAAAAAATATTACGCAGTGTGAGTATCCCAGGGAGAAAGGAACAATTTTAATGTACAGAGAGCTGTGGAGGAAACTGGTCTAATGTTTGTGGTGTGGTCCTAGAAAGAGCGTCTCTAGAAATTTCTTGCTTGGCCTTAGAAAAGTCATCTTGTGTCCCTGCTTGCCAGCTTGCATGTTTCTAAGGGAGAACATGAAAATGTTTGGGCATTGGAATAGAATGCCCAGGGAGGTGGCTGAGTCATTTAAGAGTCATTTAGATGTGGTGTTGGGGGATACAGTGTAGGGGAGAACTTTGTAGAGCAGGGTTGATGGTTGGACTCAATGATCCCAAGGGTCTTTTCCAATCTAAATGATTCTATGATTCTGTGAAAAAGTCTAACAGACAACCTAAGGAATAACATACCTGGGTAGAAAATTGGTGGTTTCGCTTGTGTTAGTATTATGAAGGTCAGTCTGTGTTTTATTTTACCTGTATTGGTGTGTTCACATGTGGATATCTAGCACCATGAGTGGTCTAAGTTATTCCATAGCTCTGGGTAGGGCTGATAGAAAGGAGACAGTTAATAGAAGACTCATACCTTCTCAGTGGCATCTAAAGGCTGAACAATTTACCCCAGGGCATCTCAAGGTCTCTGTGTAGGCAGCTTGAACCCATCTCCAGGCTCTGCTGAGAGTGTTGATGAGGTCTTCAAGAGCTGTAAGGGATGTTTGGATGCCTAGTGCATGTTGCAACACCAATATACTGACGCCTTTAACACCTTGAGTGTCATAATCTCAAATTGTTGGTGCAATTCAGTTACTTAAATGGAGGAATTGAGTGGCATTTGAGAAACCTCAGCATGTCTGAGACATGTTGTTCAGGGTTGACTGATACAACACACGATGTACAGGAGAACCATGGTATTTTGGCTCAGGAGCTTGCAGCTAGAAGGGTTATGTTAGTGTTGTCTCAAATGACACTAGGTGCTGTAGGATAACAGTACTACCATGCAAAAGTTGAAAGAAGGGAAGGAATAATCTGATCTCTGTATTCCTCATGAGTAGGTCATGAAATAAGAAGTGTTACTGAAATTGGGAAAGAAGATTCTGTCAGTAAGTGTTGACAAATGTTGGAATAAAATGCCAGGGCTAAATGTGGACTCTGTCCCAGAAGGCTTTATAAAGGGGAGGGGTAAACATCTGGAAAGAATGACCTAGGGACAGGGAATTAGGCTACTACGTGATTTCTTGATGTCCTGCCAACCCTAACTTTTGATAATTCAGTGCTAAATTATCACTAACAATGCCTAGACAGACAGAGAGAGAGAAACCTACAAGTGACCCTCTTCTTCCCACCTCCCTTTCTACCCTCTCGTGGTTTCTTAGTGCCAAACTTTCATCATTTTAAATTCTTCTGTTTGCTGTTCTTTAATGCTCGTCACTCTTTCTTCCCCCCCTCTCTTCCTTTATAATTCATCCATCACCACTGTATCTATCTAAACGTCCCTCATCTATAAACATCATGCATGATTGCATATCCCTTATAACCTCCTCTGGCTGCTCCCCGCCCCGCACAGACTCACGCAGTGCCTACTGAATAGTGCCATTAGTTACTGAATATTCACAGCAGTGCTGCTGTTTGAGGTAACACTTTTATTTTCTCCTGCACAGCATCCCTGGCTGACTTACAGCCCTTTCTCAGGGGGAAAGCAAAATTGAGCCGTTCTCTCATCTCATTCTCAAATGTGAAATAGGTAAGTATTGTAGGAAGCTGTTTCTTTATTGCTTTTTTTTTGTTTCTGTCCCTTTAGCCACCTCCGCAGCTGCCAGATGATGTAAGACTGTGACAGGCAAGTCGAGATAAATCTTGCTGCAGGGATGTGAGATGCAGCCACCTGCTGCCAGGGTCTATCAGGCTTTCTGGATGGGAGGAGGAAGAGGGATGCAGATATCCAGACTTCGGTCATTAAGCTCACAGCCTCACTTATTTGACTGAAGTGCCCTCAAAGGTATGGTGACACCATAAATCTGGATTGGGCTGATGTACGTGTGGCCTGATGGTGCTGGTCAGCTGAGGAGTAGCAGCATCTAGTAGTGAGAAAGAGCATATTTCTGGGTGTCATCTATGCTTTTGACCTGACAAGGTCAGGGCATAGACCATTTTCTGCTGGCTTCACCAGCAGATAATAACCCTTTGGATTTTTCACATGGCAATGACCTTGAAGGTAGTAACACCATAAATGACTTCAGCAAAAATGTGTCAGAGATGTCTGAGCAGGGGAGATTTGAGATAATTGTTTTGGGAGAGAGAGATAGCAGGAAGGACTCTTTTGCTGTACTGTGATAGGAAATGTCCGTTTTATATGTCTGAGTTTGTCACGTTGATTGAAAAGAGGCTGTCAGATGGACCATCTGGAAAAAGGAGAGTCAGATCTTTCCTTTGAACTGCTACTGAACCTAATCCTGGCAAAAAACAGTTGAACACATGGTGCAACAGGTTAAAAAATATCATCATAGAGTCAAAGACCTGCAGACATCCAGACCTCAGAGACACCACGAGGTAACCAGGAGGCTGGGACAGATCTTGGGGAGGACAAGAACTTGCTAAAGGGGAGAGATGAGTGGGTAGGGTTTGACGCTGCTCAGAAATTCACTGAGTTAATTAAAGGGCATGCAAGGACACGGTGAGTAAATGTGCTCTATAGAAACACTTTAATAGATTTTCTGTTTGACAAAGATATAATGCTTTTTAATAACAGTTGTGTCACTAGCCGGAGTAAAACCCTATTAGCATGGAGGTAGCTGGGCAATGTGTGGACATGTGCAATGAATTGAGTTACCTCAACCTAACAAGTTATTTCTCATTAGCTGAGCACTTTTAATGACTGAATGCATGAGCCTTACCTGCTGTGAGTGCAGATGGAAAAGTTTTGACTGAAACAGCTACCAAATGTTTCCTTTGGCTCTCACAGTTGGGTAGGAGAAGTATCTTTTCATTTGATGGCTTAGGCCTAGAAGATTGCTTTTATCAAGAAACCTTTGGGATTGAATTGCCTTTAAATAGTTCGCGTGGCAGTTGCATCAGGAATGCTCCTGACCTGGACTGTGGGAGCTACAGAGCATATGACATGAACTGGAGGACGTATGGCACACTGGATAATGCTGATGGGAAGGGTAGGGTTTGTACTCCTATTAACCTCTTCCCCTCTGCTTTTTCTTAGGCTGAAGGATCTGTAGAGGGGACGGATCACTTCCCTTGAACTGCTGGCAATGTCCTTCCTAAAACCTAGCCCAGCCTGCCACTGACCTTCTTTGCTGCAAGGGCACGTTGCTGTCGTGATCATGGTCACCTTGTTGTCCGCCAGGATCCCCAGGTCATCCTCCACAGAGCTGGTTTCCAGAGACTGGCCCCCAGCCTGTACGGGAGCATGGGGTTATTACTCCCCAGGTGCAAAATATTCCCTAGTTTTCTGTTGATCCATTCCTCCCCACTGTTGAGGTCTCTTTGAGTGGTAGCTCACCCATCTGTTATAACAACCACTCCTCCCCATTCTGTAGCATCTGCAAACTTGCTGTGGGTCCACTCTGCCCCACCATCTGTGTCATTAATGCAGATGTTAAAGTGTGTTGTCCCCACTATTGGTCCCTGGCATACAAGGGATTGGCCTCCAGCTGGATTTCACTCCATGATCACAACCCTTTGTGCTCAACAGTTCAGTTGTTTTCAGCCCACCTCAGCATCCACTTATGTAGTCCATGCTTCATCACTTTGTTTATGAAGACTTTATGGGAGGCAGTGTAAAAAGCCTTACTAGTTTATTTACAGTCATTTTTTTCATCCTAAGATACACTAAAAAACCCCATTTTGATAGTTCTCAAATAGTGCATCTGCAGAGAAGAGGAACTTGCCTTGCCTACACAGTGCCAATATAATTACATTTGGAGAGGTGCCATGACCACTGTGAATCACGGGACTGGTTGTATCAGTCTACAAATGCTAATACATCCCCAGCTGCTGTGGTTCTTTTGCTTAGGAAAAGTGACCTCCTGTGTTGACATGATTAAATGCATCCACTCTTTTCAGACATGTCCACACTGAAAAGTGCCTGAACTAGCCCTAAAGAAGGAAGTTGAGGGCACTACCCAGCCTGGTCTCAGTGAACATGATGCTGATGTCTTTTACTCCTGCCACCAGCACTGGAATTGGCCAGAATGACAGCCTGCTTTCTGCATGGTAACATGTTGGTAAATGTGTCGGGAAATCACAGTTATAGATCTTAGAACAGATCTTAGAATTATGGTCGGAAAGGTTCCATCCAGTCTAAGCTGGAAGGAATCTTTCATATCATCAAACCCAACCATCAACCTAACACTGACAAAACCACCACTAAACTATGTCACTAAGCACCAGGTCTACCTGTCTTTTAAAAACCTCCAGGGATGATGATTCTATCACTTCCCTGGGCAGCCTGTTCCAACGCTTGTTAAATCTTTCAGTGTGGAAATTTTTCCAAACATCCAATCTAAACCTCCCCTGATGCAACAGTAAAACACTCTGTTCCTATTGATATTCCAGTAAAGCCCTCACGCAAGGAGGAGGCACTTGTATATTGACAGTATAACATCTTCCTCCTCCTCGGGGCCAGTTTAGTATAATTATTTTGAGAATAAAAAATAATACACTTTCCAAATTAGTTATTCAAGAGGAATTGAGGAAGAGGAGACAAGACAGGCTCATCACATAACTGGGAAAGTGTAGAAGACATTTGAAGTGGATTAAAAAATCAGTTCCGAAGCAATTCTACAAAGGCAAAATACCGGCTAAACCATGTCGTGTATCCCACAACCACCTCCCCTCTGAGTAACTGTCTGTATCCTCTCCCTTAATTGGTTTAAATGGCCTTTGCTCCTTTATTTTCTAAGCTGAGGTTTGTGTCTTGCAAGAGCTGGTTGTGTTTCTTTTGCTCATTACATTAACTACTGAGTTGGAAGAATTAATTAGTTGATTACGATAAAGTCTAATTACTGTTTGCAGTTGGATTAATTAACCAAATTCCCAGAGATCCGTTCTACTCCCTAGCTGTTCCAGTGTAAGCAAGAAGATGCATCCTAAGGGGTAATGACTTGGTAAACTACTTAATAAGCAGCATCTGCAATAGACACCTTTCCAAAACTCAAACATTGGAATTCAGCCCTTGGACTTACTTTGAAAGCTTGACATTGAGTAGGACAAATGGGAGGATGGAAGAAAATATTCACATAATGAAGCTGTGTAATTGACGTGAAAGACGCTGTGGTTGAGACCCAGTTTTCATGTGTGAAAGAAGAGCTGGTCTGAAATAAAAATGGGCAGCATTGTGCAAAAAAAAAAACCCAACAAAAAAGTGAAACAGAAAGCAGTGTGGTCTCCTTGCCACCCGTTGGGCTGGCACAAAGGAACTGTGTAGGTTTGATGTGAACAGAAAGACAAGCTCTGTAGAGTCTCAGAGCAAGCTTCATCAAAGATGTGTCCACAGCTTCATCAGTCCATCTTCATTGCTGGTATGTTGTAATGGGAACCTTGGTGGCTGAGATGGGAACATATGTTGTTTTCTGATAGCCCACCATGATAGCCTCCAGTAAAAGAATGCTACTGGTGCTAGCACAGTTTTTATCCTCTTGCTGTTTAACCTCTTATGCTCTCTAGGACTGTCAGTTAGTATATGGTCAGTTTAGGTGTGACTCCTGCCTGTTTTCAGCTGTTTACAATGTACACTTCTTCAACCAGCTCATCTGTTTTGACTGTGTGAGGACAAGCAAAAACATCTAGATGGAAATTCATCCGAATTAGGTCAGATTTCTACCTCAGGATGGAATGATTTGCACTCCAGAGAGAGCTATCACTCTGCATTGACTACAAGGGGAGCTCAGACAACAAGCACGCGTACGGGCATCTCTAATTTTATCTATCTCACCGTGATGACTGATGAGTTTAGTGTTCTGTAATAACATAAACATATAAAGCATATAATAAGCATAATAATAAGCATAAACGTATCTGTATGGCAAATGATTTTGATTGTGACAGGACTAATGATGTGTGCACGTGCATATGTGTATTTGCATTGTGTGAACAAGGTGTGTAAGAAATTGTTTAATAAATTATAAGAGATACTGGAGCATACGAGGCTGGATGGGGCTTTGAGCAACCTGGTCTGGTGGAAGGTGTCCCTGCCCATTGCAGGGGGTTGGAAGGAGATGATCTTTAAGGTCCCTTCCAATTCTAACCATTCTATGATTCTATGATAGAAATTTCTTCCATACCAGTAAATGAACCAGTGCAAGTAAATGTTTTTGAGTTTACTTTGGACTGAGGGCTAGGAAGTGGTGCCCTTGGTTGTGTTTCCAGTTTGCAACAACATCTAGAAGAATCACAGGAATATGGTCCTTCTAAACTTCTTATAATCACAAATTGCCTCACCCTCGTGAGCTGGAAATGCTTGTATGATGCTTTGCAGGGTGGTTCTTACTGTGGTTGGCCAGCAGATTCAATGTGAAAGTCTAATCGCGATGGCAGTAAGCATGCTCTGCTGCCAGGCTATAAAGCCTGAGAGGGGAAGACCTCCACAAGCTCAAGTAAGTGCATTGAGTGCACCTTGGCATCCAGCAAAGTCAGACGCCAGAAGAAGTGTTTTGTGATGTTGCCAAAACTGTTCCATTCAAAACACTAATTGTACATCATGACAAAACCAAGTTCTGTTGAGAATGGGATAGCTGAATGCTTTTTTTTTTTTCCACTGTGAAGTTCTTTTTCCACCATCAACCCAAATAATTTCAGCTCAGCAGTACAAAAACTCAAGGCTCTCCCACAGCTGCTGTTCACACGCGGCTGTCTGGCAAGCTGGCTTCCTTTCTGATTGATTTTCTTTATTGTCCAATTGAAATCTGCAAGTAAACCTCCCAGCAGCACACTGTGAAGAGAAATGTTGTGAATTGGATAATACTATAGATTATAGGATATGCAGTAAAGTAAATGGGCAATGGAGACAACATCTGGAAGTAAACATGAGGAATTTCGTTGTGTTAGGTGAAGGCTGTGAGTCACCACACAGCTGCACAGAACGTGCAGGGAAGAGGCAACCATTTTGGGGGAAGCTGGATGCAAATATATATGCCAGAAAATAGGGGAACATGAGAGAAACAACTGTAGAATGGTGCTTTGTTAAGTGAATCTAAATCCTATATAAAACCAATATAAATTCTTAATTGAAAGGGCCTTTTGCAGACATGGGATCTGAGACTCAAAGACGTCATGGGTTAGTCCAAAGTAACACAGTGAGTCAGTAGCAGAACTGAGTATGTCTAGAAGTGAAAGCATCGTCCCATTGAAAAAAATAATCATTTTCTACACTTCAGTGGAACCAAGATTTTTCCCAGATACCTTTTCTAGCTTCCACTCCTATATCCTGTTGTCAAATCTTTCTTAAATTGCTCCATCTGGAAAACTCCCACAGGGATTATTGGCATAATTTATCATTCAGATGAAGAAGGTTGTTTAAACGGAGTAGATAGATGGTTAACATTTGAAATAACTGGTGTTAACTGAAGCTTCATGTAAAAAATCATTTATCCAGCTGAATCCAAACAACTTGTAGAGTTTCTGCACCACCAAATGCAAAGCTGAGCTCTGTGTGAAGCTTTAAACTCAACACATATTGATCTTCTGATTTGGATGTATCATTTGTGCAATTTCATGAACTTGCTTTTATGCCATGTTTTGTGATTTAATGATGAAATTTTCCAAAGGAAATTCAAAGCGTTGTTAATATTTATTATTAATAAATATACGATAGTTTCCCAAACTGCAGTATGTTTCATGTGTGTAGAAAAATATGGCATTTAATAAAAATCATTATAGTGAAAAACATCACATGGTAATTTGGAAACAAAAGCCCAGATTCTGATATCAGCTGGAAAAATTTCCATTGCTTGATAACTTTATTTAGCCCGCATTTGGTTAAATACATCGAAGGTCTTGAATGTAGGTCTCCAGGGACTGCATCCAGAAACATCACAGACATCTTAGATACAGAGAGCTGTTTGTTGAGAAGCAAGAGTGGTCACGCTGGGAGCAAGGCTGGCAGTGAGGTGAGGTGGGGCAGTATCCTCATCAACAAGGTCTCAGTCCCACAGCACCCGAGCAAGAGCGGATCCGGAAACGGTACCCAGGGTCAGTCAAGTGTGCAGTGACCTCCAGGCAAGTCCATAGAAATGAGGCAGATCCAAGGCCATGTCAAAAATTCAAGTCAGTGAGTTGGGTCAGGTTCAGCATGGCTCAGGCAGGGATCAAGAGCAAGCAACTGAGCTTCAATGCAACTCCCAAGCAAAGGGATGCTGCTCCCGTGGAGGCATCTCATAGCTCTTTCTCACAGCAGTGTGATCCAAGGATACAGAGCGATGCGTATCAGAGGTGGCCTCAAATGCAGGCAGTGAAATCTTGGGTGGAGGACAGCAGGTGTCAGAGCCTGTTGGTGCACTTGGGATTAACACTCAGCAGACACTTCTAGTGAGGTGAAATGAATAGAGGGCTTTCTGAAACCTGCAATTTAGAGTATGGGCTATAGGATAAGGGTGCAAATAAAAGTCTGTACCTTGGCTTAGGCAGCAGAAGATACCTGAGAGGGGATTCATGCCACCTAAGCTCCATAATTTAATTGCCAAGTTCTTTTTCCAAGCTGGGAGACCAAGCTACATCGCTAGTGAAAAAAAAAGAGCAGTGATTCGTCCCATCCCAAGGCAGGCTGAAGATATTATGTATTTAATGTGCCCTTCCTTTCACTGTACCAGGAGTCATTCTGATTGTTCAGGACATCTTAAGCCTGGTTGAAAAAAGTTATGTGACGCATGTCCCACCTACCAGGGCAAGATGGTCAAAATACCTTTGGAATAATGAAGATATAAAACCTGCTTTGACTCTATGGGTGATTTTAAAGCAACTTCAAATCAGGACCATTCAAATAAATTTGAACAACATCAATGCAGATGGGATTATGATCCATATCTCAGTAATTTGCTCTGTTAATTTCTCCCTGCAGTAGAAGATTGCTCCAACATTTTGCAAGCAAACATATTGCAATTCAGGCTGTTCTTAATAGCAGTTGAAAAACCTTCACAGTCATTGTTTTGTTTGATTGGTCATTTATGTATATTTACAACCAGGGATGCATGATGTGTCACAGATGATTATATTTCTGGATAAAATCCTGACAAGAATAACTAATATGTAGGACATTTCTATTTCTTTTCTTTTCAAAATCCTACATGATTTTTCTTAAATTGAAAAACAGAAGATTTTCAATCATGTATGATACATAAAAAGAAAAGAAACCTTTTTTAGTAAAAGAAAACAGTACCCAACATGTAATGTTCTGGTTGAATTAAGAAGAGAAACACAGACGCAGCACTTCTGATGAACAACCTGATTCTGAAGAACTGCTGAAAAGAAGAAAAGAACCTTTTATAAAGATTTTTTTTTTGTTATTTTATTGTAGGAATGAGATTAGAAGGAAAGGATGAAGAAAAGATATTTCATATTTTAATTTTGTTAAAGGTTGTCAGTAAAAACAGAACTTCAAAGACTAATTTCTGTCTTCCATTTGCTGTGTGGGTTTTGTTTCTGATTTAATGTTAATTCTTCACAGGTTCCTTCCTTCAGCATGCACATGCTTTCCAGTTTAGTAAACTGCAGGTTTTCACACCTACTTTTTTAGTATTTAATATATTTTGGTCATACAGAATAAGGTAGTTAATTTATATTTGTCTACAATATCTAGAAAAACTGTATCTTAAACTGCCTAGTTTAAGATATGGGCATAATGTAATTCTGAGCTTAGATCCCAAATTTCTTATACTCCTTAATGCAGATTACAACAGCAAAATACAAGTTAACTTGTCCCAGTTTGCTTCTTTCCCTTCTCTTTGCAGAAGGCTGGGCCAGGACTGAACTGGGTTGCATAGACCATCCCCTCCAAGGTAGGAGAATTCAGGATGGACTATGCTGTTGGGACTAGGTGCAGGAGCATGGCCAAAGAAGGGCAATGAAGTTGGTTAAGGGTCTGGGGAACAAGTCTTATGAAGAGCAGCTGAGGGAAGTGGGGTTGTTCAGCCCAGAGAAGAGAAGGCTCCAGGGAGACCTTATAGCAACCTTCCACTACCTGAAGGGGACCTGCAAGAAAGCTGGAGAGGGACTTTTTACAGGGGCACATAGTGATAGGACAAAGGATAATGGCTTCAAACTGGAAGAAGGGAGATTTCGATTAGATATCAGGAAGAAATTTTTCACTCTGAGAGTGGTGAGGCACTGGAACAGGTTGCCCAGAGAAGCTGTGGATGCCCCATCCCTGGAGAGTTTCAAGGCCAGGCTGGATGGGGTTTTGAGCAACCTGGTCTAGTGGGAGGTGTCCCTGCCCATGGCAGGGGGGTTGTAAAGAGATGATCTTTAAGGTCCCTTCCAACCTAAACCATTCTATGATTCTACGAATAAATGGGGTAATTTTTATCATTAAAGATTTGATGACCAAAAAATCAAGTTTTCTCAGACTGATTCATGAGTATCAGCTGGTCCCATCAGGATGAGCCTCCTATCATCAGGAGGAGCACTCCAGAACACACAAGTCTCCTACAGATGCTTCTCCAGGACTGAGAGCATGCCCTCCTTCTTGCCCCTTATTGCAATCCTGTGCTTGAGATTGTGGTGTTTCACCAAGCAAGAGGCAGGTGTTGAAACCCAAGAACTCCTGGGTGAGTGGTATCTCACTGTCATTGGCATGTGGTGCTAATCCAGTCTGATGTTGCTGCTGGCATCGATAAGGAATTGCCATGGAGGGTGTGAGAGTTAATCACGTACCAAAGTGTGTTGCTTAAACATCCAGAACTCTCCAGAAGAATTGCCGTACCTGACAGATGTACCAAATGAAAGGAGCCATCATTTCCTTTCATAGAAAGATGGTTTAAACTAAGCAGTTTTTGCTACTTTGTCTGAAAAGTGTGAAAATATTCTATTAACATACTCAGAGCTAAAGGAGATAGTTAATAAATGCAGGCCAAAGGCTACCTTTGGGTCTGCATCTCCTTTTTTTTTTTTTTAATAGTGATGTTTTCTGTCTGGGAATTTTTATGTTTATTTGCTTCTGGAAATCATCACATTCTGAAAAGAGCTGGTGGCACAGGGGGCAGAGTCTGGGAGATTTTCAGTTTTCTTGAATGAAAAATGCAGCCAGGCTGGTACTGTCTGTTTTCAGGGTTGGGAAAAGATTGTGTCGTAACAGTGGGGGAAAAATACAAGGCATAATTTGTATGGACTGAAGTCTGATAATTTCCAAGGCAAAAATATGACAGAATCATGATCAATAATTGCACAGCTTCGTGTCAGACATGTCTAGGACAGCTTTTGTGAGGAACCTGCAGGGACTAACAGGATATTAATGGCATTTTTTTCTCTGTAGCTCTTTCAAAAATAAAGCATTTGATATAAGAGAAATTCATCTGCATTGCAGAGCTCTTCCCTCTGACCCCTTTCGGCTTTATTTGTTGGTTTTTTTTGCCACTGGTTGCCAGCCACTTTTCTTTAAATCCCTTAACGGCTGCGAATGGAAACATAGCAGTGTGTGTCTTCGATGCCACCCAAAACCTGAGTTCATTCTCCATCTGTGACACAGATTCTGGGGGACATTAATCTCCCCCTGAGCATCCCGTGACCTTTTATCCCTCCTGCATTTAAGGCAAGTCTTGGGGGACAGGGCCCTTTCCCACAGTATGTGTGCTTGGATGTGTGTAATTGCAAACACAGAGCACCCAGCATAATACAGCCCCAGTCTTGTCTGGGGCTTCAAGCTGTTATTGTAGCACAGAAAAAAAGAGGGAAAAAGAGAAATGTTTGGCTAAACAGCCAAATGAATGGGGGGAAAGAAAACCATGACTGAGGAGGATGGGTTGCAATAATGGGATTGGTTCAATTATGAAAGAGAGGCCTGAAAGAGAGGACTATTCTCTATGCTCCGATGACTAGGACAAAAAGATTTCATTCAGCCTTTAGGAAAAAAGAATTCTATCCAGAAGAATAACAAAAAAAAAAATATTGAGTGCCTGTAGAAGCAACACTTGGACTGTCCGTCACTGCCCATTTTTAGCCACAGGTTGTCAAACACCTTGAGAAATGGTACTGGTGTCTGTAACAGGTTAGGGCTGAGCACCAACTGCCAGGAGTTAACGGCTTATATTTTAATACCTCGTTGCTGGTCAGCGAAATATTAGTCACTCAAATGAACCTGCCTACATATAGGAGGATGGCCAGTGTTCCTTTAATTAGCAGAGAAGGGCCTAGGAGTTATCGCAAGGATTCAGAGGAGTTTGTGAAATGTTGAAAAAGGTAATATTAGGTGAAAGCTGCTCCATCCTTCATGGCAAGGCAGTGAGCCAGCAAAGTGCTGGCTACCTAATGGCTGGCAAAATCTCACTTTCTCAAAGGAGGCATGTTTTCAAACACAGCTATTAGTTACAGACACCTCTCAGCCCCCGCATAATGAGCAAAGATGCTGCTGACGTGGGAAAGGACATATCAAGGGAGCAGAAGGTATCAGCAGGAGTAGAATATCTCTGGAGTTCTCCTCTAGCCTTAATTTCTCTCAGCTGTATCAGTGAGCTTGGCGCGCGGAGCTTTGGGAAGCCCTGCTTAATATGACATGGCTGTACTGAGAAAATCAGCAGAACTGGGGATGGGGAAAAAAAAAAACCCAACAGCATTATAGCTGATGGCAGGACTAGATAGCTTCACATCTAAAGGTGATTCTTATGTTCCCTATGCCTCAGGGGAATCTTGTAGGGTACGTCCGTATTAATTTTCACTACTAATTTTCAAATAAATACATCCCAGCGATTTTAATGAGAATTCAATTTTCTTAACCAGTAAGAAAACTTAAATCAAAGAGAGTTCCGATGAGTTCTGGGGTCATCTTGCTTTGGGTCATATAAGACACTGCATGGGTTGTGGTGAAGACCAAGCCCTTGTGCCATGCTGCACGTTCCAATGCAGGAGCTGGGATGCTGGTGGAACCGAACCCCTGTCCCCTGCTCCTGATGGTTCCAAGAGGGAAACTCAGGGAAATGACCACATTCTGATGGAAGTTTTCACTTGTTTAAAAAAATACTTCATCAGAAATAGTAGTTCTATCCAAACTTGGTGTCCAGACATCGTAGGATACCGGTCACCCCATTTCTTTATCGTGTTTGCAGTGTTAGTTATATGGTGGTGACTGAAGGGTGTAGATAAGGACTACGTTTCCTCACCTCACGAGCTCTGAATGAAATTTCAGGTGCAGTTCAGACATTTTGCTGGTCAGGATTCCCAGGTATTATCCTCAAGCCCAACCTTTCGTTGCAGGATGAGGAATGACCACAAGTCATCTGGGAATACCCCGGACACTGCCATTCCAAACTGAGTCTAATCTGGTTGCTCAGAAATGAAAAGTTATTCCAATTTTTGCAATGAAACACCTCTGAAGTGAAATCCTCCCACCATCTAAGATAGCATAGTTCTGGGGTCCACGTTGTGATGGATGTGGTCATGTGAAGACACCTAGAGGGTTGAGAGATGTCTTATACTGTGTTTGTGGTACAGTTCTTCTGCCTTCACATTGGTGTTACGGAGAGAAGCACCCAAATCTTTCCATCTGTTCATCTGTAATAAATCACGTGAGCATCCAACCCAGATTTCTCTATGCATTACTTCTATAGAGATCAAACCTCGTACTATATATACTGCCAGCACATTATAAAAGTATTTGAAAATTTTTTAACCTCTGATTCACTAATCCTGCTTAAAAACTTAATTATACATGGAACCAAGCATTCCTGTCACTTTCCCAGTCACCCAACACACATAAAAGTGACTTATTGTTGCTCCAAGTTCATTATATTGTAAATAATTTTATCTTCCTCAACCTCCATAGAGACCTTCCCTACCAATTAATATTTTACATAAATGTTTTATGAAAACTAAATTAGAAGAGGATGCCAAATCATGTTGTAAGTATTACAAACTACTTGTTAGAAGTTTTTATCCGAAGGTAACAGGTGGGTATGAAGGAACTGTGTAGCTCCCCACTACTGGGAAATGAGACAGATTGCTCCAAAATGACCCTTTGAAAGTCAGCGTGTTTAGTCTAAATTGAAAATCCTTAAATGCACTGGGGTTGTTAATTGTTCATGGCAAGGCTGCTAAATATGTAAATTTCTAATTAAAATATAAATTAATCCTAACAAACCAATACCTGCTATCTGCAGAATGATGAGCAAAAGTTTTGTGCCACTAATTAATGTTATCGCCTATTAGCTTTATTTACATAAGTACATAATTCATATGGCTTTGCTTTTTTTGATATGCAGCAGCTGATTTTTTAAAAATTCTTTTTACAGTATCGTTCTAAAATAATTACTGTCCTTTCGAACCTTCCCTGTGTATTTTAGGCTTTTTGGGTTGCCTTTTAACACATAAGCTTGTTAATTGAAAGCATTTTTCCATTATTAACTCTATAGTTGATGTCATGGGGTAGGAGGAGAAAGAGTCAGAAATTGCTTTGAAACATTTCAAAATAAAAAAATTCAATACTCATTATATTCAGAGCCTTGATGGATTAAATAACTATTTACCACTCTCAGCTTTGATTTTTTTCTAGGGCAGTTGAATAGAATGTAACTGTTGTATTAAAAGATTACAAAGTTCTTTACAGATTAGTAAAGCATAATAAATTCACTGGCATTCATCTCACTGGTGTGGATATGTATAATGACATTGTATGCACTTCAGGCTGGTTTTCTAAAGGAAAATATGACTTTTTATCCCATTGTGTACATAATGTTACCGTAAAATAAATAGCATGCGATGAATTATCAACAGCAGTGGCAACAGAAAAGAAAGACAAATGTTATTTATGAATGGTACTGCAACAATTTCAGTTGAAATTCAACGAGGGATTGTGCTCACTAAGAAAGAGAATTCCCTGCTATCAAATACCATTATTTGGGCAGCTTTCTAGTTTATATTAAGTGCCTTTTCCAATCTAGCCCCCCTGAATGTAGGTGATGGATTGATTGTCCCTCCTCAGGTGTGGCTGCTTAGAGAAAGATATCAACCGCCATAAATTCACAGCAAAGCTGCTCTGCTGGCTTGGCTGCATCTTGTGTTCCTCCCAAGGACCAGCTCAATGCTTGTACTGGATCCTCTCCCTGCAGGGGATGGTTCCTGGACCATAGCTGGGGTAAGTGATCATTTGCTTGAGCAAATCAAGAGAGAGAAAATCCACTCCTGCCTTTGCCACCGGGATCAATTCCTGTTTTCCTAATGCAATGTGCCAAGCAAGTTTTGCCAACTGATTGCAAGCTGCTGCCCCAGTCTGGGAATTGTTCCCCTGCTGGTGTGACTCACAGAGCCTGGCTTGGTCCACTGCCCTGTTTACCAACACCATTAACTTTGACTGTTACACTGGTGGGTGTTTATGGTGGGTCTTTGCCAGATTCATCTTTAATGAGTTTTTCACTAAGCACAACTGTATGCTTTTCTGACCAGAATCTTTCGGTAAACCATGAGGAACTAAAAATGCAAATTCCAGCCACTTGAATTAGCTTTCTGAGAACAGCAAACACCGGTCAAAATGCCAATCAGTTAATTTGATACCAACTTAGCCCCCACCCCAGAAGGAGGCTTTCCAGGATGGGACATATCGATAATGAATCTTTCTCTGCTGTAAATTGTTCGCCTTCTTTCAAGTTGTGATCATCTATTTAATGGGTAAAGAAATGACAATGGAACTATTTGAGTTTATTAACAAGTATCCCACAGGGTGTTATATCACAGTGCCTGCTGAGATCTGCAATTAAAGTAAAAAAGAGGAGTTCATTTCGCAACAGGAGTTTGGTGTTTCTTTGTACAGTTTGGTTTGGTGTTTAAGGTTGTTTATCGTATATGAGCTTCATTTGAGAGTTGCTCTTATTTTAAAATTTGCTCTTTTATTTAAACCAATCTTTGGGATGTAGAGGAGGGTACTAGGAAAGTTCTTGAGGAGCTGGCAAGGTCAGGATCACTTCTTAGAGAAGGATGCAGGTTGTAAAAAAATAACTCTGATCAAGTAGTACATTCATTTTATCTTCCTCTAGCCTTCTTGCACCACCTATTTATACTGCTTGGAGGTTTACATACTACTGGACTATTAACTCAATGGTGCTGACGGACTCTTCTGTCAGTTATGGGACCCCTTGTGTAGCAGGTATAAATCTAATTGCTTTGAGTGTTAGGCTGAATTGTGCCTTGACAGCTAAATCCAGTTCATGTTCCAGGTGCTCTTGTTATAGTCCCAGTGATTGCCCCCTGCTATAATCCTCCTTACCCATCCTAAACATCCCCTCTGGTTCCAGTGTTACTCTAGGATTTATGCACAGGTAGCATACCACGGCTTTCTTTTTGTCTTTCAGATGTTGTCTAGACCGTCAGCCTCTAAAAATCACCACAGTTCAGTTGACTGTAGTGAAACAATGCCAATTAAAAATATTTGAAGAACTGGCAAATTTAATTCCTTTAAATCTGTTTTCATGGGCTGTGCTATTCCATTCTTATTTCTTAACTTGAGCTTTATGATTAATTTCTCATAAGATGACCCACAATCTTTTAGCCAAGGAATGTAGTGAATACACTTGTAGGGAGTTTTAAATACAATTAAAAATGCTGCTAGGCACCATTTGCTAATAAACATCCAAATGAATGATAAGAGATTCCTTTCGGTGTTGTATGTGGTTTATGAGACAGCTACCAGAGTGTACGGGTCATTGATCTGCCCAGAATGGCAGTTTCTGCTTATACAGGGAAGTTCCCCAAACAATTTAAAAATGTGTAAGTCTCATCTTTCACTAATGTGAAGAAATCTCTTGAGCTGAATGAAGCAGCTGTTTGAAAGTACTCAGAGACAATATATAACACTTCAGAAAGCACAGTTAAAAACCAAAATCATCATTCACTAGAAATTTCTAGAGACATAAGTTATCCAGAAGTATCCATATTTGATCAGAATCTTCCCTTCTGTTGGTTAAAAAGCCACCAAGAGAGTTTTTTTAAAAAATAAAGGATCTTCATGATATTATTCTACAGTAGTTTTACTGCTTATATAGAGGCTTTCACCTGACATTCTCAAAGTAAAAAGAACTTAAAATTCTACTGCATTTATTAAGTATACACTTTTATGGGTCTGAATGAACTGAAAAAGCTATGTTGGACTATATTAAATTTACATAAAAGGAACATTTCTAATTCTAATAGTGCTTAGAGCACAAATTTGGGCCGTGTTTGCAGAGATGCAAAGGGTTCCTGCTGAAGTTCAAGCAGGGCTCTGCTCCTTCTGGTGTTTGATGATTTGGTGTTACTGAGCTGTTCTGTGCTTTGTTGGGAAAATAAACCTGGTTGATTCCTTACACATTTCCATTCCCCGAAATATCTGCCTGTAGCATAGATGTCTTTTAATGTATTTTTTTATTAAAAGGTAGTATTGTCAATACATTATTAATGACACATATTCATGAAAAAACAAGGGTTTGGAATTTTAAAGATAGGTTTTATGTTTTTGCAGTGCATGTGTCTGACCTTGAGCTTGTTGCTTACATTGTCCTTTCATGTGGTGAGGGAAAATGGGTACTTCTAGGCACAATTCATCATATGTGCTTGTGACTGTGTTCCACTGCCAATCTGACCTTTATCTCCTGTAACCCTGCCCAATTGATGCACAATGGGTGCATCTAGTGTGATGGCTCCAGATAACAGCACAATAACCAGTGGGGTTAACTTGAGTAATGCTGGGACTGTGCTCAATATATAAATATGACTATAAGTCAATCGTCTTACCCTCATAAATAGTGAACAGCCCAAGAGCCCATTGAACTCTCCTGCATGGCAGTGGGCTGTGTGATCCTCTTGAGCAGGGTCGCCTCTCAAAGTTACTTCTTGAGATTCATTGCTGCTACAGTTCTTCGAATAGTGACTAACAGCATGCTAAACTTTGAAATCTCAGCTAAGTGAGATAAAGGATTGATTGTGCATATGTAATTCTTTAGACATAAGCTGTTGCCCAAGTCTTGGACTAGTATTGGATCCAGCCAAACTCTGAGGAGTTTAGAAAGGAAGGGAGTGCTTTCTGAAACTCGTGACTCAGTGGGAGGGTCTCCCAGACAGTTCTGTCTCACCCCGTCCTCCATCCAGTAAATAACCAAGTGCACCTTGCCATCGAATCCTGTTAAAACGCTGTCAAATTTTTGTTAAATCATAGAATTGTAGAATGACTAGAGTTGGAAAGGACCTGCCATGGGCAGGGACACCTCCTACTAGACCAGGTTGCTCCAAGCCCTGTCCAACCTGGCCTTGAACCCCTCCAGGGATGGGGCATCCAAAGCTTCTCTGGGCAACCTGTTCCAGTGTCTCACCACCCTCATAGTGAAAAATTTCTTCCTGTTATCTAAACTAGATGTCCCCTTGTTCAGTTTGAATATTCCTGCTTTATATCAATAAATATATCGCTGCATCTCTCTGTAAGTGAAGTGCATCACTCCATCCGTGACAGTGTTTTCGAAAATAGCCTTAGGGTGTCTGTCTCCTGCACAGTAAAAAAAAAAAAAAAAAAATTAAAAAAATGAAGTTGTGCTGCAGTTTGCCCAGGCATGTGAACTCTCTTGTCTACTTGTATGCATGGGTGGAATCCCTTCAGTACCTTCCCACTGCTGTCAGAAATGCAACATGTTTAAGCATGGATGTGAACTCAGAGTGATGTGTAAAGATGTAGGAAAGCGGGTAGGGGAAGGATGCAGCAGACCTTGCTTGTTCAATCACAACTGTTTGAAATGACATTTGGAAGGTAGCAACAGGCAGCACTTAACATTTACGAGGAACTGCCTCCTTGCACTCCTGGGGCATTGTGTTCATTGCTGTCTGTGTAGGAGGGGTACTGTGTGGAAAGTGAAATTTGCAGCAAGTATTTACTGTTTCTAAAGGTTTGTTGAATGCCAAGAGATTCTTTCTGCGTTGTTCCTAGAGAGGGTTTTTCACTTGCAAAGAGAAAGATTAGCAAAGTATAGGTAGAATGAAATGCGGAGCTGGAGAATCCTATATCTGAAATTATGAACTTCTGGTTTACCAGAAAGCACATGAACTTTGTTGGACTCTGATGCTTTTTCTATGACATATTTTGCACTGAAAACTCCCCTGTTTGACAGCTGTCTATACCTAAGGCTTTATTTCTTTGTCTTCTGTCTGCCACCAAGACTGAGGTCTTATACAGAACTTTGCTGCTCCAGGTGAATAAAGACAGCAGAACCTCACCTTGTAGCCTCAGTTTCTTTTTGTGATTGCCTTTTTCTGGAGGTGTCATGTCCATGTTCCCAACTTTTTCTTGGGATCAGATGGAGGAGGGAAAGCTAATGCCCTGGACTCAGTGTTTCATGGTGGTGTGTGACTATGAGCCAGCTTGACTCAGCAGATGTGTAGCCTGCTCAGCATGACACCATGCCTCTTGGAATATATAATGCATAGCTATTATAAATTTCTACATCCCAGACTTCTACACCACTTCAAATACTACTCCTGCATTAGGGCTTTCTACATTTTCTTTGGTGGCTGTAAAAGCAGGAATGCTCAAAAGCCCTGAGAAACACTGCAAGAATGTGGGTGAGGCTGAAAATCCCCCCTGTTGGCCCCTGTGAATCTCAAAGCCAACTTCCTTGAGGAATTAGATACGGATTGGTGTTTTGTGAACTAGCAAACAAAGGAGACTTATCTTAGACTTTTCAAGCTGCAGAGGCTGCAGACTAACATAAAGAAATGCTCTGTCAGTTGCTTCAGTTGCATCAACCCAGCTCAGGGTGTACAATTCTGAGTAAATTGCAAAGTTGCTCTGAAAAAATAATGCCAAAGATGTCATTAAGCCCTTTCTCCAAAGGGACAGCATGTTCTGGCCCATTCCCATAAAAACAACAAAAATCATGATCAGGTGCAGAGTCAGCTAGATGAAGAAAGGAACAGCTAAGGTCCCTCCTAGTAAAACCACTGTGGACCCAGCCATGGATCTGATTCCCTTTGTTGCTGCAGTGGCACTGCTGACTCATGTGCAGTTTGTGGTCTCCCAGGACCCTCAGGTCCATTTTTGCAAGGCTTCTCCCTGGAACACCATTTTCTATGCTTTCTTCTAGAAAATTTGCATAAAATGTCAGAAGTCTGTAGATATATTAGTAAACACATGTTTAAAATTTCTGGCCCAAAATAATGAATTTAAAGTATCTGCCAAGTCTTATTCCTTTTTCACCTCCACATAGTCAATTGGTACTTGAATGATTCTTCAGCCTTTACATCTGACCTTCCATTTACAAATGTATGAAAACAAATGACCCAGTTTCCAGAAAATCTGGGCAGCAACAATTTATTTTATTTCTCTGTAAACTAAAAACCCAACTCAACTTACTGGTGTCACTGAATGTGCAGCCTCAAACAGTTCTTGAACAGATAACACCCAACTCCTGATTGAACCTACTGTGCTGTTGGGTGTATTATTTACTCACTGTGTAACACTTAAGGCTCTTCAGATGTAGAGTGTGGTAGTCATTCAGAAGAGTTCAGCGAAAAATGGAAACAATTCTGTGGGAGGCTATCAAAGAACATTTTCCTACTTTTGTTGAAGTTTCAAATTTCCTGACAGCCTCTGGTTTATTTCCAAAGATCCCTGATTTTCCTTTGAGTATATTGCAGGGGAACAGCTGAATTGGTTAATAAAACATTTATTGTGTGTCATTAAAAGTCTTTAAGACACAAAATGTGGACAGTCTTGACCTGAACTAAATCTCAATAGATAGAAAAGGGTTTTGGCAGTTCCCCGTGATCTTCCTGGCTGCCATGTGAAAGCACAAACCCTTGGCACAAAGCCAGACTAGATGTTCCTTGTGTCTGAGCTCTTCCTCCTACCCCAGCTGGCTACTAGGTATTAGCTGTCTCTAGTGGTGCCTCAAAGATGAAGCCATTCATTAATTCCTTATACCCTCTTCCATGTTTGCCTTAACTTGTGTGCCAGTTTCCATTGTTTCCATGGATCATTGTTCCCATTCCCTGTAAACCTTTCTAATGTTCCAGTGGGGTACATTTTCTAGACCCTGGCACTCACGAATATTTGTGCTGAAGGAAGTGGATTCCTCTACAGGTGGAGTAGGCAGAAGTAGTACAGAAGTAGTAGTACAGAAGGCAGGCATCTTTCACATCGCCCTCCATTACAACACTCAAGACCTTTTGGGGTAGAAAAATTGTGGTATTTTGCTTGTGTCTGAATGAATGTTTCTGTTGTAAGCTGGGGAATAGTTAACTGCGTGAGCTGTGCTTCAAATTAAAATCCTTATGCTTCAGAAGAGGACAGTTATTTTTTTTCTCACCCTGTTCAGTTTATCTGTGAAGAGGTTTAACATTTTTTACTCTGCCAGAACAAATTACTTAGTGGTGGAATTCTTTTTTTCCCTTTTGCATCCTGGGAAAGTAGAAAAAAAATATGTAAAAACAACACCAACTGAAAGATGGATACATCCTCTATTGAGTAAACAAAGCTACTGCGTATTGGAAAAAAGTTCCCTGCATTGGATTCTTCATTGGACTCAAGTTGCCAGCTCCAATAAATCAGTATGCTGGACTTCTACTTAGTCAATGTTTCTAGACAGCAGCTAGAGAGCATCATATGTTAAAGTGCAACAAATTGTATCAGTAAGTCTGCTCCCAGCCTGTGTTAGAATCTATCAATATAACAAAGTGGCTGTCATCCTGATGTACAGATAGACAAGAGACTCACCCGATCGATGGGCATGTCCTTCCCTCCCCAGTGAAAATACCCTGAGTTGGCTGAAGGAGAAAGTACCCCCCCCTTTTTTTTTTTTCCAGGTAGCCTGTGTTTGAGGCATGTACACCAAGAGAAGGTCTTCTACGGAGGAAGAAGGGAGTTTAGAGATATGGTGGTTTCACCACCTAAACAAGAGGCTTTAACCACATAAATCTCCGAGGCTTGGAAATCCTCTTTCCACACTGATAGAGAAGGCTCTGTTCTTATCAATTACTGTTTCTGATTGTGATTCGGGTCAGAGGAATAGTCCAACTAGATTTGACATTTAACCTATCCTGCTTTTTTTGGGTGGGTGTAATTTTTAGCTTAATACATCTAGAATAAATTAGGTGAATTACATATGGTGGGGCCCAATGACTAGACAGGGATAACTGTATAAAGTAGTTGTGTCTCTTCTAGACTACTGTATTAAGCAAGATGCACATAATTAGGCAAGATGAGCCCTCCATGTCCAGAAGACTACCTCTATTTGTACAGACAAAGTAGGCATGAGTTTGAGTGGGAAGAGCAGCAAAGAAGAGGTCTGCAACCAACTTCATTCCTCAACGTGAGCTAGAGTCAAATAGAGAACAGCTCCATGATGGAGTGGTCCTTTACCTGTTAGGCCATGCTACTTTTCCATCAGCATTAGAGAACTGGATGGAAAGTGTCCATCAACTCTTTGTTTCCTCCCCCAAATATCTTTGAACAACTAGGGTTTAAGATGTGCTAGACTCAAGTGCTAATGGGATTATAGAAACTTGTGTGGATAATTTTTGGCACCTGTGTCCTAGAAGCTGGGCATTGGATGGGGAGTAGTATTTCTTTTTGGTTTCACATTCAAAGTAGATGACATCTTAGTGTAACTGGCAAAAAACCCCCACTTTGTTATTCTAGTGCATATTCCCTTGAAAATTGTCAATCACAGGGAAGCTCTGCAATTGTTTTGATGTAGGATCAACTATCTCCTGCTTAATCAAATCATGCTTCTTTTTCCTCAAGCTCTGTGCAGGGAGCAGATGGCACTTTTGTGTTATGCCACAAAAATACTTGGAGGGGATACTTGGCAAGAGACACGGTAAAGTGCTGCTGCAGATGGCCCAGTTGAATATTACCACAGGAGATGCTCAAATACAGTTTGCTGTGGTCGTTTTCTCAAGACTTTGTTGGCATAACCAGCAGGTACTATGCTGGCTGTAGGTTGAGGCCTGGAGACATAGCCAGCTTTTCTCGACAATAACTTCTTCATCAGCAGTACAATTGGCTCCTTTTTCAAGACGCCTATTGCAATCTTCTTTAAACAGAAAATGGTGGTCATGCAAGCATGAACCTGAAGGAGAGATTGACTTGGAGAGTGAATAGTACTCCTGTGCATGAAGCAAAACAGGTTGAGGTGCTGATTGTCCTTTTGCTTAAGAAAACCGAACCACGAAACTGTCTGGAAGACTCCTTTGATAATTTCTACAGTCATGATTCAGTTTGGGAAAGCTCACATACCCACTTGGTCAGGAAATACTAGGATAAGGCATAAAACTCTCATAGCCTGCATCTTGTTTTTGAAGGGAAGTCATAATTGAAGACAAATTTTCACGGGTGCTTCTTAGTGTCAAATGCACTCTTAAAGAGTACCAAATTACTTGATCTCCTTCAGAAGATTGCCCAAAGCTGTTTGTGTTAACTAAATATGCTTTATGCTCAGACTGCCAAGTGACCCATCTTGTCCCAGAGAATCACAGCTGCTGCTTGAATTCCGCACAGAATTAATTTTCTGGTATCTCCAGGACATGTCTTTAAATGGCTTGAAAATGAGAACACAGACCTTGCACTGGTACCAGGAGCCAGTGAAAAGCCAATTGCAAGATGCAAGCATGGGCTGAGCCATGAAACATTGCACTGTTGCAATATGTACCAGATGGACCTTTTTCATCATATTCATATTCAACTTCAGATGTGGTAAATCTGGGTGTTTAAGCCTGAATCTTATAAACACATTGTCCATTGTTGCCAAAACCTCGTTTGGTTGGATGGGAAACAAGCTATTCGAAAGCTAAAATCAAAAGGTATTTGGGAAGCAAATGCTGAGGAGCCATCCTAGCCTTCAGT
Organism: Gallinago jamesoni; assembly: GCA_025769975.1. Lineage (NCBI taxonomy): Eukaryota > Metazoa > Chordata > Aves > Charadriiformes > Scolopacidae > Gallinago > Gallinago jamesoni. Next base: position 149,477,295 of record JAOQGH010000012.1, read on the forward strand.
GGTTGAAAAAGACCTTTCAGCTTCTCTGTAGTCCAATGAAGGAAGTCTGGATACCTCAGAAGGCGGCGAAGGCAACATTTTGCCAATTCTTAAAAAATTGTCTTTTCTGTTGAATGTCACCTTCATTCTTCCTGAAAATCTTGTCCCAAAGTGGGGTCTTTTACCCAGTGTTCAGGTGGACAGAGTATGGGTATTATCTACTTCATTTCTGCAGAGATGGGAGCTGGGTCATAATCCACAAAGTTACCACACCAGCCTAAAAACTCTTAGGAATATTTATATGGTTCAAAACAAAGAAATACACACCCTTGATTATAATGATTGGTTAGTATCTCATCTTTCAATTCAATTTCTATTGGTTGGTCCTTTAATTGATGTGCATATGCTCAAGTACTGTGGTGGGAGTAGTCCAATTTGGCCAATGCCAATTGCATTGGTGACCGTGATCTCCCACTGCCACCTGTAACTTTCCCCCAGTTCCTGCAAATTTTTATTGACTTCATGCTTCATCCAGCAGCTCTCTGATTTTCAGCGGGTCTAACTACCTTTGGGATGTCTTTTTCACAAGATTTTAAAGGGTCTGTTGCTCTATGTCACCATGCAGTAAGGTGGCTGTGCCAACTTTGAAACATGTTTCTTGTTTTTGTCATTTGATAGCGAATAAGCTGTTTGGTTTGTTCCACGTATTTAATTAATTTTGTCTTTTATTTCTGCTCATAAAGGCACTTTAATTTTTTATTTTTATAAAAAGATCTATGTCCAGAAAAATTCTATGAATGTTTCATGCTAACAGATTTCATATGCATCTGCTCCTGGGTGCTCACCATAGTTGCATGACTGGTCAGTTTAGCCAAATGGAGCTTTTAAATTTCCTGACTGGACATATAAAACTGAATTAAAGAGGTTGAGATGAGAATCTGAATGAATAATTTGTAGTTTTCCTTTTGAATTAGGCTGATAGGATAAGGAAACTAGTACTTTATTTTTTGAGGCTCCTTCATGAAGTCATGGACAGATTTTGCAATAGAGTAAAAAAAGATCTACAGCACTCTTGTTCTCCTTAGGAGATCCACTCCTGGTGCTGAGCAGAAGATTAAAGCAACAGTGAAGGAGAACAGCTCACCACCAGATCATTTTGGTGAGGTATTTAAAAGATGACTAGATATGCTTAGGGACACAGTTTAGTGGTGGTTTTGGCAGTGTCAGGTTAATGGGTGGACTTGACGATTGTAAAGTACCTTCCATTCTATATGGAAAACAGGTCAGGTCCCCAAAGTGTGTGTTACTAATTAATGCATCCTTTTAGTCAGCTGTAAAATTCCACAAAACTTAAATGATTCTTGTAACCTTGAAACTTTTACATCTCTCTCGAATGTGGTTTAAACTGGCCTTAGGGTTTGCTACTGCAGAGCTGATGGGGCAAAAGGAGGGAGCGAGAGCACAGGCACTGAAAGATGGAAGGACTCCTAAATATAATTACCTACAAAACTCTAGGAAAAATGCTGCAAGGGAAGCAACCATAAATACATTAAGGAGACAAAGCCAATACACATTAAAGTTGCATGTGGTGTTCTTCATTTGTGCCCTTCCTTTTGGGCCTGGATAGGCAGATATACACACCTAACACCAGGTGAAGTACTTTTAATGACGGACTCAGACTCATAAATCCCAGGAAAGCCTCCATAGCTCACAAGGACAATTTATTTCACCCCACCATTTGCTCTCCCATAGAACAGCAGAAGATGTATTACAGTCTAAACTTACCCTCCAGCTTATGTAATTTAATGTGGCATTTAGTGAGCTCAATTCCTTTCACCAAAGGGGCAAATACCCACTTCTTAAATAAACAACATTTCTCTGTGGGCTATTTTGTCAATTGACCCCTCAGAAATATCACATGTTCACAGCCCTAGAATGGCAGGACAGGAATCCGTAAAGAGGTCACTGGACCTCTCCTCTTGCACCTGGGCAACAGATGCAACAGAAGATATGAGGACCTACAATGGGCAGGTGGAAGGTCAAAGTCTCTACTCTAGTGACTGTGAAAATGAAATAAACCAAACAAACCCAAGAGTTTAAGAAATGGAGAACTTTGAAGTCATTATATCATTTCCCAGAAGGCTCCTGGGGTCTTGTTATTTAAATTAGGGGAGGAAGAAGGGAAAAAAACACCCCAAACCACCACCTGAGCTATAGAATCACAGCATCATAGAGTATTTGGGGTTAGAAGTGACATTTAAAGGTCATCTAGTCCAACCCCCCTGCAATGTATATTTTGTGATAATTATCTACTTATTAAAATGCATTGAGAGAAATTAGTCAATTAGATAAATGCATGAAGGGCCCCAAGATGAGTTTCTTATTGTACATATGAGGAAGTTTTAGGTGTCTTCCAGGTAACCAAAACTTGGAGTTTGTCTATTCAACCCTATTCCACCTAGACTAATGGACATGTGGGGAAGGAGATGTTAATCACTTAATTGAGAGGTCTGCAGGGGGTGCATGTTTGCCTTACACTTCTTTGAAAATCTGTGGAGAGAATGAGGTTCATGCAGAAGGTGATTTAGGTGTTTAGCTGCTTTCTCCCCTAGAGATCCCAGGAAGGTGTATGGATGCTTGATTTCATTGCTTAGGCAGGTAAGTTTCTACTGATAAACAGGGTGAATCTGAACTCTCAACATGCTACAGGATGGTTTATTAGAAGAACTCCTACATAACACCTAATATATTTTAATTTAAACTGCAGCTTATTTTGCAATAGTTTGTCCAAGTAAATTAATTTTTATCCAACCCATTTTGTGATCCCCTACAGAAATGGCAGTCACTCCTAAAAGAATGTATCCCTGGTCATCTTGCTGTGTTTTGTTTCCTAAATTCCACCACATGTTTGGGGTGTGATCTAATGTATAGGTACAACTGCCAATAAAATTACTGTGGGACGCATTTCTCTGAATGAAGAGCAGAACTTGGCCTCTGGGCTGGGGGGGAATTTTGCAGTAGAATTAAAGCAGGTTAGATACTAGCTGATTCCAAGTGTAGACAAGCTCTTTCAGGTGGGCAGGGTTATTCAGGTAGACCTTCTATAGGGGAAATAGAGGGTCTGCCTCGCCCAAAATGGCAGAATGAAGATGCTGATGTGCATCTTCACAGATATAGTGCAGGTCTGTGCATGTTTTTGGCTTCTGAAGTGAATAGAACCTACCTTTCTAAATCATTATGTACTTTCCAACACACAATAGCAGGTGATATAATAAAGGAGTTCTCATACCAGCAATTAAGTACACTGATTCCTTTGATGAATGTCAGATAACAGCAGAACTATCTCATTTAGCTGCCATTTTCTCTTAGTATCTAAATAACATTTCATTTTTGTCTCTCTCTAGGAAACATGTTACTTCTGACAAGCAGCCCTGTGCTCTGTATTCAAACTGTTTCTTTCATTCAGCAAACCAATTCACATAGAAATGTACCAGTGCACACGATGCAACACTGTGACCTTGAAAAATGACAGCATGGGGACCAAAAAAGAGAGAGAAGGTGCTGAGCTTTAGCACCCTACACTCATTGTCCATATCTCTTGTATTAAAAAGTGATTCTTAGGTAAATCCTAAAAGCTTAGACCGTATGGTCTAAGATGCGATAAATCAACATAATATGGTTTATGCAGGGAGAGCATGCTAGGTACTTGTAACCTAAGATACCTTTGAGAATTTCAGGAATTCAGATGCTTTCAGTTTGGGAAATGCTGTTGCTCATTGGTAGGTCTCTCCATCCAATCTTCAAGTTGAACATAAACCACTGTCCTGATGTGAAGTGCCAGTTCTAGTGAGATGCTTTTGGATATTCCCACAGTTATGTACTCTTTCTGCTTTCCCTTTTTTCTTCTGCAGCTTGAGTACCTGGAGAAAGGTTCAGTAGAGCAAGGAGAACCCCAGAGAATTTGTTCCTTGAACCTAGAACCTGCTGGTGCTTGTAATTGCTTTCTGGTTCTTTTGCCTTTGGCCTCTGCAGAGACAGATGAGCTGCTATTAACACTGATGGAAACATTAAGGAGATTATTTCATCTCATACCAAAATTATTGACTGGAACACAGAGTTTGAGAAAATCCAATTAAAACTATACACATGGCTCTATTTCCTTGACTACCTATATAAAAGGATGGATAAGGGGCACCTGCTATTCCCTTTCTCTCCATTATTTAGGTTATAAAGTAGGTAGCCAAAGCTGTTCTCATCTCAAGTATCGGTTCTGTTACACTTCACACATTTATCTCATTATTTTTAACAGGTATGGGTAACAACACTTTCTTCTTTTCAACAAGTATCAAGCTTTCAGTTATACTGTGAGCACGCCGGGTGACTTCATCCTGAGCAACACTACGTTACCTGTCAAATTAAGACATGAAGAGTGGGATTGAAGAGAACTGAGTAGAAGTTGTAAATTAAACCACATTCTCCCTAGACCATCTGGTTGTGACCTTTTCTGTTCTGAAAACTCAACCTCCTGCCTTCTTCTGTGGGTGGGATGTATTTTAACATGCAGTGCACAGTTTTTTAAAAAAATAATTCCTCTGGAGTTTGGATATCCATTTCCAATTGTCCACACAATTCAACCTGCAAAGGGCTGTAAACACAGGACTTTCTTGCAACACAGGACATCCCTAAATACAAAGAATATATTTTAAGTTCTTTCAGTGCAGAAAGAACTTAAAAATGTTTTGCATTTAAAAGCATAGCTGTAATTGATGTGGATAGGGCAATCTCTGATGACTTCAGTATTAGGGAAATGTTCAGCCCTGTATCTTTCATGGAACATGCAATCTTGCTATTGACTTCTGAAGAGTAAAATCAGGCCCATGGGCACTTTGTCTCCTCATCTGTGGCTCTGCCCATATCAATTTGTTCTGAACAGTTTTACCTCTGTCAACACAAATGCTTTAAAATGTGCTTGATAAACTATATTTGCTATTTCAATTGGTTAAGCCAGGCTATTTGGAAGTGTAAAAAAGCAACAATTCCTTGGGCCTGGCATTGTCCCAGGCCAAAGTTACAGTGGTTTAGCTAAGCCTCTGGGGTTCTGATTTTCACTGTCTTGTCTTCTATTGAGTTTTGCAAGTCTCCAGTTTAGAAGTCACTCATCCATCACAAGTTTTGATGGATGAGTTTAGGTTCACCTCACTCAGTGGCTTTAAAGCATTGCCATCGTTGGGTGGCAAGCGTTGGGTGTCCTTCTCACTTTCAGATCTTTCTATCCTAAGTTTGTCCCATCAGAGGTGGCAATAAAAACCACTCATCTATGCTTTGACAGCCCCAATACTGCTTTCAGCTTCTCGAAATGGTAAGGTTGCTTTGTGAACTGGACAGAATTCAACAAAGGTCTGTGTTTTGACTTAAATTTGGCACGTTGGGTGGATGGGTTGAAGTGTTCCAAAAAGCTGGCTATACAGTTATACTGCTTTGATGTAGGGAGTGATTAGTAAGCAGAATAATCCCATTCGTATTCCTTCCCACTCAGATACTTTTATCCCGATTAAGAATAACATTAGTCTATCTGATTTATTTTACATTTCTTTCTAATTGGTTTAAATAAAACTGAAAAAAGCTAGTCAGGCAGTTACGCAAGTAAACTGGTATCATTATATCAGTGGAATAAGAAATATTTCCCTATTCAGGCAGCCTTTCAGGCTACACTGAGGCTATGACGTGGTCACTTGGGTGCCAAGACTATAAAAGTTATGGCATGACATACAGTGCTCTGTTTAGGGCACCATTTTTAATTTATTTTGTTTCTCCCAGCCTTAATTGTCATGTCTCATAATGGATCATCTCCAGTGCCTCTTCCAATGGGAATGTAGAGGAAACCACCTCTGCTGTGACAATGGCTTGATTTCTCTCTGAGGGAAAGGGATTGTATCTCAGTCCTCTCTAATGACATTATTTATTTTCAGGACAGAGAGGAGCGTCCTAATGGAATTAAAATGTAAGAGATAAAAAGAAATAAACAGTTGCCAATGTGCTCCTTATAATTACCTATGCAGTGACACAGGAGGTACTTTGTTACCTGCCAAGGAGTTAATGACTTCATAACCCTTCATTCAAGATAGGAAAGTCCAGTGAAAAATGGGACACCCTTTCATATATTGTAATAGCTCATGTAGGACTGATTCTTGGTCTCTTAAAAATACTATTTTATTATTCTGGCATTATTACTACTTGGTGTAGTACAGAGATGCTCAAGCTGGCTTGGGCTTGAGTACCGTTCAGAACTATTCAGATATTCACCTGCTTTATAAACCATGGGTGAAGAGGCACTGACAGCACTCTATCACCCTGACACCCCACTGTGTGAAGACTCATGACCTTAGATGCCCAGCTTCAGAAAAATATCTGCAGCTGCAAATCCATCTTGCCACACTGAGAGATCCATTCAAGACACTATCTAGAGGTCTGTATGGGCTGCACCAGAGAGAGTATCTGGGCCAGCTGGTGAAGACTGACTCATCTCTCCTAGGGTTTGACCTGGCCCTCCTTTGGGCCCTCTGTGGCAACTCAGCCAAAGATGTAGTGTCTTTCTACAAAAATCCCTTGGTGTGTGTCCCCTGGCCATGTTGGTAGAGCATGTAAGCCCATAAAGCCTGATAGAAAAGTGCTGGAGGACTGTCCAAAGAGAATGGCTGTACTTGGTACGATCTGTGCCTGTAGAAGACCCTAGATCTAATTGTCTTGGCTGCTGTGGTTGGGTTTCATTGGAAGTGGTGGAGGGAACAAATAAGTATGTTCAATGTGGGCAGGAAGGCTGCATCCGTATGTTCCCAGTTCCTGGACAATGGTACTCAGCTGCTGATAACTGTTAGAATAAGCCCTGTCTTTGATTTTAGTCTGGGTGGTGACACCTTTCCTCAAAAATTCCCTGACACAATCTGCAAGCTAGAATAAACCAAGGATCATCTCCAGTTAAGAGCTGGTATGTAGCTACCTCATCTTGAAGGATAAGAGAGTTCAACGGCCAGAGAATTGTCCTGGGCACATTTAATTTGCTAATACAATTGTGCCTTGTGGGTATCAGATTTCTGCAGAGAACTAAGTAATGAGATAAACCTTCCTCTTGAATTCTGGGGAGAAATTAGGCTGTTTTGTGGTATGTGCAGATTGTGTTTCCTCTGTAGCTTCCTTCCTGCTTGCTACAAGAAAGTGGACACTAGACACACATAAGACCTCTGAAATCCAAGAATTGATATTCTTGGATTCTTGGACCTGGCAAAGCACAGCCAGGTCTTTTGAGGAAAGTGTGTAAACTGTAGATGCCTTTGAGGATATTTTCAGTATTCAGAGCACAGAGCTGGAAGGAATGCCAAAATCACAGCCATCAGTCCTTGTTTCAGAGTTTCTTAATGGACTCCTAATAATGGTTTGCTAAGCTCAGAAAACAGTTGTGGGATCAGGATATTCCAGGCCCTATGCTAAGTGGGAAAATTGAGATATTTTTGTGTACGGAGAAAAATGAGAAAAAAAAGTGCAGAAGAAGGAGGGGTGCATATAGTCTTAAAAACAGGATAAATGCCATTTTTTCCCAGTAATGAGCAGATTGTAAAACAAGTCTGTCACTGGCAGTAAACTAAGGGATGTAATGCCTTAATTACCTATCAGCAAAGATTTACTGAGTGTAATTAATAGAAAGGTTTACATTTATAGGGAAAAAAAACAGTGAAGCTCTGTTGACGGCACAAACTCAATTTCTGTCTAGGGAGAGCCTGGCTCCATCACCCTTTGTGGACATTTTGTAGGCTGATTTGTTTTCTTTGTTGAAAAGAGGTCCTAGGCTTTGAAATTTTCTTTAAAGTATATTTAAGTTATAAAAAAAACTTACCTGACTGTTCTCATCACAGCAATAACTGTTGGAGTGATGGTTTGTTGTGAAGATAAAGGAGGGGATAATGAAAATGGGGCTAAAAAGCAGGGAGGGAGATGAAAGATTTCCATTTGGAGTGAAGCTACAGTTTTTGTGCTGCACTGGCATCTCATGCTCTTATTCTACTTTGTGGATAAAATATCCTGCCAGACTACATTTCCCATCACCCTTTTCAAAACAGAGCTGATCTCTTACCATCTGTTTAACAGAACAGGTTTCTGTTCCCAGCCAGAGCACGGATATACAAAAATAATACTGCAATTATTGTAGTATTTACTACTTATTATACACTACTATTTATTAATACTACTATTATTTAATTAATTATAATACTACAAAAATAATAATAAATAATAATTACACAATTTTCATTATTTCTTTCTTTCTTCCTTCCTTTTTTTTCTTTCTTTCCTTTTTTTTTTTTTTTTACTAAAAACTTTTGAAGTAGAAAGAGTGCTCTGGTGTTTTTATAATCACTTGTCAGTTCCAAACTCATCTCTGGATTTATTTATTCCATAATTATCTCTCAATGACATGAATGATGAAGTGAAAATGCAATAAGTCTTCCTGATATTGAATTCTGTTGGCTCACGCCATCCCTGTGAAGCATTGTTGTTTTGAAAGGGGTGGGGAGAAAATGATTAATTTCCTTTTCTGAGCACAAAGGACATTACTTTATGTGAATTCTTTATTGCTTTCACTGATGATTGGGCAGGTAATTGTGGTAATGTCTGCTTTTTTATTCTTCCTGCTGGGATTTGTAGGGGTCAAGTAAATTAGAAGCTTTGATGCTGATTGCATTTATTGAAAGGTGAAGTTTGTTAGGCCAAATATTTCTAAAGTTCAGAAATATTTACGAAGTACCGAGAGAGTCACACTGCTGGAAATGGGCTTTTCTGACAGGGCTTGAACTGGAGAAAAGAAATCTCTTTGTGTGCCTTTAACCAAGAAGTCCAAGTGTCTACATTTCCATGGGATCAAGGTTGATTCAAGAAATCAAATGTGATAGATATCTAAAGAAACATCATGGCTCTTGAGAAGGCACTTGGAGACAATGAGTTTGTCTTGCAGATCACCGTATTTTTGCATATCGTTCCTTAGTCAGATGTCCACTCAAGCTGTTTTTCTCTATTCAAGCTGGTTTTCCAGTTACTACACTGGGCAATAGCCTAGGGAAGTGTACAAGAACAGCGCAAACATGTTTGAATCATATATATGAAGGCACTTCCAGACTGCAGATATTAGGAAGAAATTCTTTCCCGTGAGGGTTGCCTAAAGAAGCTGTGGATGCCCCATTCCTGGAGGGGTTTCAAGGCCAGGCTGGATGGGGCTTATTGCTTTCTCAGAAACATCTTGGGACACAGGAGCAGCTGGCCATGCATGCAGCTGTGACAAAAGAGGAGCAAAAGTTGCCTGGAATTGTGGTTCCTGAGAATCATTATGGACTGGGGTAAAACCTCTATTTAAGCTCCAGATCTAAATGTAATGAAACTGATTTTGTTCCCAGTGCATTTATACCCTGAAGAAAAAACCAACCCCAACATATGTGTACACTTTATGGATGGCAAGACTGCCTGCTCCAGCCGAGAGTGGATACCTTTCTGGATTACTATATGAGAATTCAAATAGATTTTGGCATCTCTAGTTCCATTGCAAAGAAGGGTGACAGTGAGACAGAAATTCATTGGAGCATGACTATTTCTGTGCATCATGATGAATGAGAGGTTCATTCCCCCCACAACCCCTGACACAGGCTCAGTCTTTGCCTAAACTTTTGACACCCCGAGTTAGCCGGTGAATAGCTTCACTTCTTTGTCGTGCAGCCACATACCTATTTTAGTGGAAAACAGTGAATAGTCCAAAGATCACCCTTTACCAGTAGTATTTGTGGCATTGCCTGAGAGCAACCAGTTCCAGCTGCTTCTGGGGAAAATGCCTCAGTGGGCTTTTATGCAATTATTGATTATTTATTGAATATTATTAGTGACTAAAAATGGACATAATTTGCTAGTTCACTGCAGTTGCATAGTCCTTCACTGACAGACAAGCTTGTCTGAGTGGGTAAATAAAGGTTCAACGCAGAGCTGAGAAGTGTTAAATAACAAGAAAAAAAAAAAATAATCCCGGAGAGTAAAATAGCACGTAGACAGAAAACACCTCATCTGAGATGACACAGTAAATCAGGGCGTTGCTGCAGGTATTAGGATGCGCTGAACATTAGGACAGGGAAGACATTGCACAAGACAGGAGTTTGGGGCACACCAATGGCCTAACTGGAGAGACCAGTGAGAAGATAAAGAGGTGACTAGCGTCTCCATTACAAAGTAGATCAGGTTGAATGATTGCAGTGGCCTCTTCTGGCCTTGAAATTTTGTGTTTGCATCTGTAGAAGAAGGGTTTCATTTAAATAATTCATAGCAAGGAGAAAATTCTGAACAATTGCAGAAAAATTTTCAGCACAAGCCCGCTAGGGACTCTGAGATTTGTTCTTCTTCAATATCTGAGCTCTTGAACTTTCCTAATGAAAAAACTAATAAGTTTCTAATTCTAAGCTTCAAGCCTCGCTGCAGACAATGACCAATGATATATTCAATTGTAAAATTCAGAGAGGGCTTCATAGTTATATAAATCATTCAATTAAAGAGAAACCGCATGGCATGACTGAATCGACTGAATGGAGGCTGAAAATGGATTCAGTTTTGCAGTTTTCTTAAAAACTATTGTGTGCAAATACATTTGCCATTGATTGAAAAACTGAGGCAAAATTTCAGAAAATTGTTTTTTGTTCACAAACTAAAAAGGGAATACAGTAATTACTACATATCTTTTAAATGATGATTTCTTTGTTTCTTAAGTATGTTTGGAACCCTCAGCAAACCAGAAATGTGGCTTTTTTTTTTTCCTTGGTGTGTGCGGCCAAGCATTTTGATCTCTGAGTTTGCAACTGTTTCTAAGTGAAGAATCAGTGGTGTGTCTTTCGTTTGAGTAATGTTGAGATGAAAAAGACCCATCAGCAATGCTAGGTCTGTGAGCAAACACACATTTTTCTACCTCTTGAGGAGCATGTGTAATCCATACCCCCTGTTACTCTTCCACTACTCATCTCCTCCATCTTCACTGCGCTGATTTTGTGTAGCAGGTAACTGGCAGCATTAGTAGAACAGGTAGAACATGTAGCAGCTTTCAGAAACGTGGTACTCGATGGTTCCATGAATGGTTTCCTCTACCTGTCCTTGAGAGGCATGTTTAGCCATAGTGAATACACACATATGGAATAGTCCTGGCTCTTTAGCTGGTGTTTTCTCTCAGCCTGCACCCATTACTCTTGATAGGGTGTATCAAGACACTACACTCCATCTGGATTAAGTTGGAAGGCAGCCCGTGTTTTCACACCTCAAATTACTTGCAGTGCTCAAAAGGTTAAACACTGTTTGTGAGAAGCAAAGAAATAAATATATGACTATGTAGGGCATGTGAGCAAGATGGATTGCTCAATGTGTTACAAGACCGATGCAAAGATGGAAAGAAATATGGTCTTCATTGTAATGATTGTGCTTCTGTAGCCTGAGGCATCAAAAACGTCATAGTGTTTATGCACACTAATAAAATCTTAGCAGTAATTCTCTCCAGCCTTTCCATGCACAAAACCTTTGCTACAGTCTGTCCTCTGAATCACCTTTAAGAAAAAAAAATTAGTTCCTTTTCATTCCTCCTTAGGGAGGGATGAAATTTGCCCTGCTGTGAGACTCTTTAACAGTGGTGGATAATACGTAACGCATGGTATCATCGTGCATGGGAGGTCCTGACATGCTTAGGAGCTGCCTATTTAGGGGCAAGGAGGAGGGAAAAGGGATTGGATCAAAGGTTTCAAATCCAATGATCACCTGTTTAAAGATGCATCCCTTAATCATTAGCTTAGTATTATTTGAAACCATAGGAAAATGCCTTTTAATCTGAATATGTGAAGACCTGACTTCAATTTGTCTGATTAAAACGGCCTGACTGGGACTCCTTTCTTGTCTGATGGTAGAAGCAAAACATTTCAGCCTCTCCTGTTCTAAATGGAACAAATGTGAAACTGAAAGAAGTGAATAAATGTTGAAAAATCTCCTTGGTTCCACTCTTACTGGTGATTTGGCAGCTTGAAAAAGAAATCTTGAGCTACCATCTGTAGTGAGCCTCTCAAGCCCTTTGTGACCAGTTCTCAGAGGTAGGTGGGATGGCTGTTTCTCATGTGTGCTCCTCAGAATTCAGAGAGCAACAGGGAGAGCACCGTATTTAGTATATGGGTGGTTAAATCTGTGCTTCAGCATTAGACATTTCTGCAAAAGAGCATCTCAGCAAGAGTCCATCCCTCTAGTTTACCAGGTTTACATCCAAATATGCATTGGACCTGTGATGTGGATGGCTGCACACCTATAACCAGTGGTTGTTTGCAGAATCCGAGCCAAACACCAAGCTGGTTCAATAGCTCAAGTATTTGCTCTATTTTGGCCTAATACTACTAACAAATGGGGCCATATAAGCACAGATGGTACTGACCAGCACTGAACAGGGTTTGACAGTGTGGGTTTTAGGACATTAAGTGAACTCCTGAGCAGTCAAGACCCAACTGTTATTACTGGTGGTACCTGACCATCCAATCTCACCCAAAGGCTGGGTCTGAGAAGTGCTCAGCATCCTCAGCTGATCTTGGGGGTGCCACTGTGAAACAAAATCAAGAAAAGTAAACATCAAGAAATGATGGAAGCCACTATCGTCCCTATAAACAGTGGAGCATAGAGAGTTTGTCACCTTGGTGGTCTTTGTGCATTTTAGCTGTTATCTCCTGGCCTTGGCAAAAGGGATATAAATTTATATACAGTATGATACTCTTTTGGCACTTATATAATAAAGCAGAACAGAGCTCATCTCTCAAACCTCTATATCTCTATGTATGCATCCTGTACGAGAGGGGAGAGAAAGCAGCGGGGATATACTCAGTGCATGCATGTTCTTGTAGACATGTAATTGGCTGCTCCTTCTGCGCTGGGGTGGAGCTGTAAATCAAAGCACAGTTATAAAGGTGAATGCTAATGCTGAGTGACACTCACACCCTGGAGGCTGGTAAGCAATAAATAAAGAGCTTTTCTTTCTCCTTAGATGGTGTTGATGTATAGGCTAATCCCAGGTCTGTAATTCTTCTCTCTTTCCTGCCTGTGCTTTTCTCTCTGGCTCCAGATGCTGGCATTTTGTTTATGAGGGTCTTGATGGGGTTTGTTCTGCTCCTGGGAGGTCTCATCTGTAATTTACTGCAGCCAGATTTGTGAATCTACTTAAGCAAAGTTATTCACACCCAGAACTTCTATTAATCCTAGGAAAAAGGCTTTTAATTAGGTATAATGGGGTTCTGAATGGTCTCATTTGAGACTGGTAGTTTATTTCTTTGTAAGACCACCTGATCAAAAACCAGATCTTACCTTATCAACCATGGACATTTTTACTGCACTCAAAGTGTCTTTTTTAAACTATTTCTTCCCATAAAATTTTTATTTCTTTTATTTTGGGGAAGGGTGTGGGGAGGTAGGGGTGGGAGAGAAGGGGAAAGAGAAGAAGAAAACACCAAAACCAAACAACCAGACAACAGAGAGTTTTTTATTTAAAAAAAAAACAAACCCTCAAAGCATTTTGGCCCAAACCCAAAACAATTCAGCATGAGAAAAAGTCTCAGTTGCTGCAATGCGCAGTCCATGGCTGTAGCTTACAACCCACGTGACGTTTTGTCATATCTTCATGATCTTTTTACATGGTTTCAAATTTGGTTTCTGAAGTTTGGGGTTCAGCGAGTAATTTTTCAGACAAGTTCCCACTTACTGCAGTATTATAGTTCCGTATTTTATTCTAGTTCCATCAACCGGATGAAAGCAAGGAAAGGTTCATGTAAACAGGTCTTTTTTGGGGCATCATGAAATATGAAAACCCGACCTTTTGGGGATCATACATTACCTTTTGACTGTCACTACTTCAAAACATTTAAAGGTATATTTTCTTTGAGTGATCTGTTTCTTAGGCAGAGTATATAATTTTCCTTACAGATATCCTCTGTCATTTTGCTTGAGATAACATGTGAGCTGTGTGGTCAGCACTTGTCTTGAATGTATTATCCAGCCGCATAGTACAAGTAAGTTTTATATACATCTTTTATACAATCTATAATCTATTATAGATTGTATAGCCATATATTATCTGGCTTCCCTTTCTCTAGGTCTCATGAATATTTTGCAGGGAGATCTTTCACTGGAATAGGTTTCTCAAAACACCATTCAACCTGACCTTGAACACTTCCAGGGATGGGGCATCCATATCTGGGCAACTTGTTTCAGTGTCTCACTACCATCATAAGAAAATTCTTCCTTAAGTCCGATCTAAACCTACCCTCTTTTAGTGTAAAACCATTGCCCCTCGTCCTGTCATTATAGGCTGTGTAAAGAGTCTCTCTGTTTTTGTTATAGCCCCCCTTTATATATTGAAAGGCTTCAATAAGGTGTCCCCAGAGTATTCTCTTTCCCAGCCTGAACAACTTCATCCTGTTTTCATAGGAGGGGTGGTCCAAGTCTGAACATTTTTGTGGCCCTTCTGGACCTGTTCTAACAGGTCCATATCTTTGTTTCACTGGGGATCCCAGATCTGGATGCAGTACTCCAGGTGGGGTGTCTCGTGAGTGGACTAGAGGGGGAGAATCACCTCCCTCACCCTTCTGGCCATACTGCTTTTGATGAAGCCCAGGATATGATTGGCTTTCTGGGCTGTGATTGCACATTGCTGGCTCATGCCCATTTTTTCCACGCACCAGTACGCCTAAATCCTTCTCTGCATGACGCTCTCAATCCAGTCATGATAGTGTGGATTTCCCTGACCCAGGTGCAGGACCTTGCTGTTGGCCCTGTTGAACTTCATGAAGTTCACATGGGCCCAATCCTCAAGCCTCTCGAGGTCCCTCTGGGTGGCACTTTTTCCCTTGAGTGTATCAGCTGCACCACTCAGCTTGGTGTCATCTACAAACTGGCTGAGGGTACGCTCAATCCCACTGTTTACGTAATTGATGAAGGTATTAAATAGTATTGGTCCCAGTTTGGACCCTTGAGGGACACCACTTGTTAGTGGTTTCCAATTGTGCATTGAGACATTGACTATAACTCTTTGGATGTGGTCACCCAGCCAATTCCTTATCTGTCTACCAGTCCATCCATCAAACCTGTTTCTCCAGTGGAGAGAGGACCATATCAAACACCTTACAAAAGTCAGGGTAGACAAAATTGGTAGCTCTTACCTTGTCCACTGATGTAGTCCTTCTGTCTAGGAGCAGCTCTACTGGAGATTTATGCAGGTCCTGAAAATGAACCGGGGAGAAAGCAGGCCATAAACCTGCTAAATGTGTGGTACAACACTGGATTTTCTCCATATTTAATTATGAGAAGCTGGCATTAACATAGTGGTAAAAAGAATATAGAGCAATACACACTTATCCTATACGATTAATATGGTTGATGTGAAACAGAGCAAGGGCTCTGGTTTTAGGCTCTAACCAATTTGAGAGATGTGAAGCATTATAAAAGACTCAAATGACTACAAATCACTGCTGAGATTCTTACGAGATGTGGGAAGCAGAGAGCCCAGAGGATTGACTCATAACAGGCATTTAGGTCCTAAAGACTGATTGATATATCGTTTTGCCTGAATGCATCAACGCCAGTAAGAAGGGCAAATCTGAAAATTATGTCATCATTCACCAGGGAAGTAGTTACAGTGTGACATGTCAACCATCTTGATTCAACCTGCTATCCAGCGAGCTGCTCATCAGGGTTTTTAATTTATTAAAATGGCTGTTTTATTTTTCCTTTTAAAAGGATTTTATAAACAGCACATTTGAAGGCTGATATCAAGTGTCTTTTGCTTCGTTAGTTTCTTTTACCATATACTATGTCTTAGAGCAAGGCAGGAAATTATAAGGCTGTTATAAGGGTCATAACTATTGCTGTCAATAAAACATACAAGGATGAATTCAGAAAATAATTCCTTCTGGGTCCAATTGGCAAGAAAAATTGATTTTTATTTTTTTTGGTGACTTTTATGTCTTTCTCTACAGTGGGCATTAGGTTGGGACTACTCTAGATCTAGGTTTCCAAGAAGATAGCATCTTTTACCAGCCAGTAATTTTGTCCTGGCAGGAAAAGGAGAACTAAGTAATTTCTCTAGGCTTTCTTGCCACCTGGCCACTTCATCAGAGACACAGCTAGGAAGCATTTCAGATTATCTAGAAACTGCAACCAACAGTCTGTATATCCCAATGTGCAGTGACTCTGGCAAGTTCTGGATTTGTTGACTTTTCTGCATGCATCACTTGCTCAGCAAATGCCAGATGCCTCTGCTTCTAATGTGAGGGTCCAGGAAACTGACAGAGAAATGGGAGCTTGCATGGGATGCCCTGGGTCTGTTCTTCTGTGGCACATTGTGGTGTCTTGGGTGTTTGGTCCTAGGCTCCTTGGATTGCCCTAGGGGAGGTATCATCCCACGGTGTGTCTCAGTGGAATCAATATCCTCTACCCCTTTACTTAACCTCTGCTACCTGGTACCTGTTATCAGTACACATATTTCCTCCCAGTCCTATATTCCCAGAATTTAAAGGAATAATCCTGACCTTTTCATAAAAGAAATATTTGAATTTTTTTCATTTGGAAATATCTTTTACTTATTACTTAAGTCTTTCTAGTCTATCAA
Source organism: Gallinago jamesoni (assembly GCA_025769975.1). Lineage (NCBI taxonomy): Eukaryota > Metazoa > Chordata > Aves > Charadriiformes > Scolopacidae > Gallinago > Gallinago jamesoni. The sequence continues at coordinate 149,493,961 of JAOQGH010000012.1, forward strand.
TTAATATACTACAATAGAAAATTAAGTTGATTTTGGTTTGTCAAAAAATAATGAACCTAATTCAGGTGGTATTGATTTTAACATTTCTTCTCTTGACATTTGCCTCAGAAGGTTTGTCTTCCAGTCCTTTGGTTGTCTTGGTGGCCCTCCTTTGACACCTTCAAGGTGTACAAAATGCAGAGTTAAAATCCAGATATCCGCTTGTATGTTTTATCACTGAGGGTGGGAGGGGCAAGACCATCTACTCTTCCTTCAGATGATGTGAGATAACTGCACATTTTCAGAAGAGCAGTTGGTTCTCAATCCCTGCTGTCAGTGTGCAGTTCTTGGAGATCTCACTGAGCCTGTGGTGGGACATTGCTTTACCCAAATCCAGTGAGACTGATCTGCAACATAGAAAATGGATGCCTGGACAATGGGTTATTAAGCAACATGAATGTGAGAATGAAAACATGAGGGAAACCATAAAAAAACCAGAAAGCTTCAAATATGGTATTGGTTTGATGTAGGACTTTCATAAGTCAGTTTCAGGAGGTGAAGGTCAGCAATGTTAGGGTAATCACTGCACGGGGGCCACTTCATTCTTCCTACGCTCAGTCTGCCAGTAACTGAGCCCTTGGATCCAGCTATTTTCGTTTCTTTCCTTTCTTGAGTGTCACGCTTATGAAATGAGATTTTTATCATGAAATGAAAAGTTGATGATAGGGAGAGAAAGAGATGGTGTACAATCTATCTTCTCCTTTCAAAATAAAATCTTTTAAGTGATTTATATTAGCGTGAAAAAAAAAAAACCCAACAAATCAAACCTCCATATTGTTTTTGTGAAAAAGAAGCATGAAGCATCAAGGGGCCATTCCAGAGTAGTTATCTTTCCATTCCTTCATCATTGCACACCTTCTAAAAAGTTAGTGTACGTTGATACAGTAGAGTTCATATCCCTGCTCACCTCAGATTTGGGCCCAAAGATTTCAGGGGGGGGTTACTGTGTGTTAGAAAGGGTTTGTGTTAGAGCAGTGTTAGAGGCAATGCTGGCAGTTCTAGGGGATGTGATGGGTTGGGGATAGCATGCCTGGAGCAGCAGGAATGAAGCTCTCCTGGCATTAGCTTTCTCCATGCCATTAGCTGGGGTCCTGTTCCAAGGGACAAAAGCAAAACTTCTTCTAAAGGACTTGCCAAGGATGTGATTGAGAAAAAAATTGTCAACCAAAAAAGATGTGAAAAGTGTTACTGCACTGTATGGCTGAAAACTGAGCCAAAACCCAGTTCTGAAGACTTCCAGCCAGCAGTGTTGCTGCCTCTTCTCAGCAGACCCTGTGCTAGATTCCTCTCTAGGGTTTGAGCTCTCCAGATCTGCTCTGCACCCAGATACAAAGAGGCTGCAATGATGAACATGGCATGGAGGCAGCTGGGACTTTCCGTGCTGATGCACAGCACTGTGTGAGTGGTCAGGAAGGCAAAGCTAAGCAGCAAGACTAGTGTTTGGCCTCTCAAGGATTTCCACCAGGGTATTGACCAAATTTGCCAAGCATCTCTTCCTCCCACCCCTATTTTGCCTTTGCTTCTGCGCAAAGATTCAATATTAAGAACAAAGCACAAGGCTTGAAAATGCAAATTCTAAGAGGTCAATAGTTTTCTCTCCTCTAAAAAAATCTCCTCAGGAAATCAACAGTCCCCCAAATAGGAAAAATTCCCTTTAAAATAAAATCACAGTGCTCCTCCCTTTATAATTTTGGGGTCTGCCTCCTGATTTAAGCTTGCTTGGCAGAGGCAATGCTGATGAATTGTCTTTTTTAACTGCACAAGGCTTCAGCGAGACGGCTGAACAATGCCAAAGGCAGAATTCATTGGGAGACATTAAATAGTAAAGTTTAATATGTTGAAAATGAGTTTTAAATTGATTAAGGTTTATAAACAACACAAGCTTGGCTTTTCAATTTTTCCAACTTTGTTTTTACTTGTTCTTGATGAAAATTAATCTATTTTTTTACATGTCATTTTTTTGGGTACCTTTTATAGGTTGACTTGATTGCTGTCAATTCATTTCTTTAATGTAAGCAATTAAACGGTTGATCGTTTTGCTGGCTTTCAATTATCTTCCTGCCTGACAATTGCTCCAGCTGTAACTAATTTTCCTTCTTTATGTTCATAATCCCAGTCACATCAGCTGTGTCTTGCAGACAATGGGAATGTCAGGTGTTAGCTGAGGTGAAGGAGAGGGAGTTAGAGGGAGAGGTGGTTGGAGGTTTGGTCTCTTGCTTTGTGTTCATAGAATGGTTTGGGTTGGAAGGGACCTTAAAGATCATCGAGTTCCAACCCCCCTGCCATGGGCAGGGACACCTCCCACTAGACCAGGTTGCTCAAAGCCCCATCCAGCCTGGCCTTGAACACCTCCAGGGATGGGGCAGCCACGACTTCCCTGGGTAACCTGACTTCCCTGGGCAACCTGTTCCTGATCCTTTTTGCTGGTGTGAGCCGAGACATGATCCTTAAGGTAAGGGATGATGGGGCTGAGTCTGTGAGCCAACTTCATGGCTCTTAGCTGAGGTGACAGCTTGCTAGCAGTTACATGGAGCATACCCCTATGCCCTGCTATATATTTGTAAGGAATTCTCCTACAGTACTCAATGTGTAGAGGACTATGGGGCTTATGACAATTCGGGCTCAGGGCTCACTGGAGACTTTCTGGAGAAACCTGAACCTACCTAAGACCTCTAAGGGAACAAAAAAGGATGGAAAGAACACAGAGTCCAAGGCTTCCAGCCTGGGATATGGGCTGAATTGACAGTCCTTCTTCATGTTGGCATAGAATCATAAAACAGTTGTGTTTGGAATGGACCTTTAAAGGTCATCTAGTCCAACTTCCCCCTGCAGTGAGCAGGGGTCATAAGGGCCCCATTACCCCTGTGTTTCCTATTTCTGGCTTATTTAGTTCAAATATTTAGGTGGATTAGAATATAAAAAGTGCAGTAAAAAGGTGACTTGGGTCTCAGCTTGTGAACTCAAAACATTGTGGCAACCCAATGCTGACCTTGCTGATTCCAGAACCATAGGCATCCATCCCATCAGGAAAAATACTGCAACAAGGCTAATTAATTGCAGGACTAATTAGCCAGAGAATAGGACTAGTACAGCTTTCTGGGTCTCACAGCATTTTTACAGCATAGAGCTCTGCCCAGACTTGTATCAGCGTCTTCAGAGCCTCCTCAAAGCTCTCTAATGTAGCGCTGCATACTCTGGTGGAGATGCACGTTCTATCCTTGTTGCTCTCCCTCTGTTTCTCACCCAACTGCCACTGCCTGCTTCAATTACTTGGAAACCCCTAGTGTTATTTTTAGGATAAAGCTTAAAGAGTTGGGTCCTCATGATGGAAAGCTTTCAGTGCTGGAAACACTGTTCACGTGGTCATGAAGTTCATGTCTTGGAAAAAACTCATGTCAAATCTGCTTATACTTAGAAAAAACTCAAAGGACCCTTCTTTGGGCAGGGTTTCATTATGGAGCAAGCTTTCCTGTTTCAACTATGTCTGTGGTGTTGTAAATACTTGATATTGGGTGTAAGTGTTGAGACAATTGAAGTTGGCAGCACAACACAGGTTTCTACAGGCAAAGAAGTTGGCAAACTGGAGCTTATTAGGGACATTACAATGGCATTGCTTTTTCTAATTGTTCAAGGCACTGATCACCCTTTTGGTGCTTGCTGGAGACACCTGTGCAGCTGATAACTCTGTCTCCGGGGCTAATGGGAGCTGTAGATAAACTTGTTCCTGAGAGCAAGATGCTCCCAGGGAATCCTACTGTCAGTTGCCCCATGCAGAAGCTCTTTTTCGTGAATTGCAGGAGAACAGTTTAACTCCAAAAATGCTTGTGAAGGCTCACCAAAGGATTTTCACAGCTGGACCTAATACCCCCACCTCCCATCCCAATGCTAATAAAACCTATTAAATAATGGGGGCAAAATGTAAGCAATTGGAATTGGACCACAGGAGTTACTGGAGACAATTTGAAATAGTGTTTCACAGCCAGAAGTGAGCCATTAACACCGTCTCTCTCTATAGCACGGGCCACAGGAATGATTAGTTAGCAGTGAGGGGGATTTTCATATAGAATGAAGAAAAATCTTTTCTCCACAGTTTTCAGACAAATACGAATGTAATTAACGTAAAATAATACATTAGTTTTGTTACGTCAAGCAACCCCGTGAGAAGTGCAGTGGAGACAGTCTTGTCGTTTCCAATACAGTCAGACACATCAGGTGAATACTTTGCGTGAGATCTATATAGGGAAGAGAGAAATAAAGAGAGGCAACAGAGCAAAACCAGAAAGCAGTTGTTTCCAGAGAGGTATCTGTTAGACAGAGTCATCTGTCTGAAAACTGAAGGAGGGTCTGACTCTTGTCTGTTAACATGTTCAATGAAATACTCTATGGCAGTGGGACTGACCCATCTCTGAGAGAAAGCAGAAGAAAGTCAGCCTTTGACTTACATTTTGGTGATAGCCGGATAACTTGCTGTGCCAGGAGAGCCTCAAGGAAGTGAATGAGGAAATCTGGGTTGCTTTTCTGTGAAGAAATTTTGTCAGTGCCATTGAAGATGCTAAAGACTATCCAAAAATGGATGTTTCCATAGATGATGGTAATAGAATCATAATGTCATTTAAGTTGGAAAAGACCTTTAAGATCATCGAGTCCAACTGTTAACCTAACACAGTCAAAACCAGCACTAAACCACATCTCTCAGCACCACATCTACATGTCTCTGAAATACCTCCAGGGATGGCGGCTTAACCACTTCTTTGGGCAGCTTGTTCTGATGCTTGGCAACTCTTTCAGTAAAGAAATTTTTCCTATTATATGTTTAAACCTCTCCTGGCACAACTTGAAGCCATTTCCTCTTGTCCTATCTCCTGTCACATGGGAGAAGAGACCGACCGCGATCTTGCTACACCCTCCTTTCAGGTAGTTGTAGAGAGCAACAAGGTCTCCCTTCAGCCTCCTTTTCTCCAGGCTGAACAACCCCAGCTCCCTCAGCTGCTCCTCATAAGACTTGTTCCTCAAATGTCTCACCAGCTTTGTTGCTCTTCTCTGGACACACTCCAGCCCCTTAATGTCATTCTTGTAGTGAGGGGCCCGAAACTGAATACAGTATTCGAGGTGGGGATTCACCAGTGCTGAGAACAGGGGAACGATCGCTTCCCTGATCCTGCTGGTCACGCTATTTCTGACACAAGCCAGAATGCTGTTGGCCTTCTTGGCCACCTGGGCATGCTGCTGGCTCATATTCAGCTGCCTGTTGACCAACACCCCCAAATCCTTTCTGGGCAGCTTTCCAGCCACTCCTCCCACAGACTGTAGCATTCATGGAGTCCTTGTGATCCAAGTGCAGGACCGAGCACTTCATCTTGTTGAACCTCATCACGTTGGCCCCAACCCATCCATCCAGCCTGTACAGATCCCTCTGTAGAGCCTTTCTACCCTCAAGAAGATGAACACTCCTGCCCAACTTGGTGCTGTCTGCAAACTTGCTGAGGTTGCACTCGATCTCCTTGTCCAGATCATCGATATTAAACAAAACTGGTATGACAACATTTGTGTAAAACTGTGTGGTTTAGATAGTAGCACTTTGGTTGTATTTAGGTCTGACTTGATGTGGCAATGATCCCTCTGCTCCTAAAGCCTGTGTATGAAGAGGTGCAGAGAGCCAGCTGTTTGCATCCCGCAGAGCACTGCATAGAACCCACAGATGAATAAAGCTCTTGTGAGACTTGTCTGAAGAGGGATCTGTGCAAAGCTGCTGCACACAGTTACACCTATTTCAAAGAGACATTGTGGTGTCCTGACAGATGTTTGTTTGAATGGTCTCCTACCGAGGTCTCCACAAAGAGCTTGCAACTGATGATAAATCTGCTAATAGCAGCTAACAGAGACGCCTCTCCTTTCTTGGCCTTTGAAGAAAATGGCTTTATGATGCTGCATAACCAGAAAACAATCATCCGGGTAGTGCCTGCCAGTTCTTTCTGATTCTTTTTAAATAGATATGACAATACACATTCTTTCTTGATGCAGGTGAAAGTAAGCAATCCAACCTGAGGGGCAAACAGCAGCGAGTGGTGAGGTAGCTGGTGAAGGCATAGCACCTGACGGTCTGCATAAAGGAGCCAACAGCGTCTGAGGAAGCACAAGGTGGGTACCAGGACACTGGGGAATGTTGTTCACAGTGCTGTTAAACTGCCTTCAGCCTCAGAGGTGAATTCACCCAAAATTTGACTCGTGAAACAAAGAAAGCCAGCTTTGGGTTTTGGTCCTTTTGAGCTGAGTTTTTGATGGCAGCAAAGTTCTGTATTAAACCTGCCAGTGGGAACAGTTTATGACAAAATATAAGTTCACTGACTGGGAAGAATCTAATGGCCTGCGGGGACTGGACCTGGTGGCTTTCTCCCCTCATTATACAGAAAGCTGGGGATGATCCAGTGGTTAGAGCCTCTATGCAGAGCATGGTCTTTGTTCCTGGCTGCAGTGTGAACTTCAGCTGATTTTTTTGTGTGCTTCAGGTCCTCATGAAGGGCCAGGGCTCACGGCCTTAAGACATAATATTAGATATTAGATGTTAAATGAGGACCTGTAATTAACTCAGTTACTTCCAGCTCTCTCTGATCACAGGAGAGAAATAAAGATAAAATGAATCAGTGTCTATAACTCCTTACCAATTGAGGATCCCTATAGCAGCTGAACTGCCTCAATTAGACGACGAAAATTGAGTGTGAGGTGTCAGAACCTGAAATCAGTAGGAATTAGACCCTACACAACTTTGAAGATCACCCACTCTCTCCATTTTTTCATATTTAAAATGAGCCTGAGTCACATTTTCTTGTCTCTAAGAACTGACAATTGTGGTACAGACTGTTATCGGGCTCTGGGATGCGTGCATTAGCAGGTAACATGGCTGGTAGTACAAAAAGCATCCTTCTTTTTCTTGTTATGGACCAACTCAATTTAGGTGACAACTCAGCCAGAAAGACCTCATCCATCCCTTACATGACCTGTTTTATTTTTGGTTTTGTTTTTTTTTTTTTTGGCCTGATTTCCCTCCTCGGTTATGGGCAATTGTGACTTTCTCCAATGATCTTACAACAGCAGCTATGGAGAGAGATATTCTGGCAGTGTTACTGTCAGATTTATATTTTCTCAAAAACAAACAAAAATAAACATGACTTGGGAAAAGAAACAAACAACTTAACTTTGCCTTTCATTTTAGGATTGCTTCTCAGCTCTGCTCCAGAAATGGAGTCTGTCAGGATGTCGATTTGTTTATATTCCTAACAAGATGAGGATGGCAGGACAGTCAGAAACTGCAAAGTAAATCACAGGTATGGTGATCATCCTTCAACTCCAATTTTAGACGTCTCTTTCCTTATAGTAAGACAAAAAGCCTAACATTAAGCAGATACATTTTAATGAAACTTGAATTAGTTAAGTTGAGCTAGAAGACATTTAAGCAAGTTGCTGGGTTGTCATTTCTACTTTTCTTTCTTTTTTTATACCCTATAGCAGCTTCCTTTATACTATTTATTATAATCTTTGCCAACAATCTCCTTTCCCTAATTTATTCCATGTTGCAGTCCATCTGGCACTTTAAACTCCAGTATAAGTTTTTACGAAAAATGAGTTTCAGAGCTCATTCAGCAAATTTTGCTGGAAATATTTATTGGTTCTCCTTGAGCACTTGGAAAAACCTAAACAGTATGGACTAATCTCTCATTTTGGTCATAATGATGGACACATATACATTTTAGTCCTACTGGTGGATATGTATGCAATGCATTCACATCAGTAATATATACACACATCAGTAATATATATACACACATATTGCTATTTCAATAATAAAACATATAAGTCATTCCAGATTATTATAAGTGGACCCAGAAATCCAATACATCATCTTGGTCCTTTGAGATTTCCAACTATATATCTCTGAGTTGTTTGACATGAACTTCTGCCATTTATTTCCCCTGGGAGAAATTAACTGAGAATATTTTGGCCCAAGCAAGCCTAAAATATATTCTGTCCATGTTAAAGACATCTGGAAAAGCTTTGTTGGAGAAGCTCAAATGTCCTTATTGGAAAAGAGATGTGTATTCTTGTCAGGTTTAGTGCAGGTCTAATGATATTATCTGTGTTTGCATAACAAGAACAAAACCATACACCGTGTCATTGAAGAAATCCAGGTACTTTATATCTCTAAATTCTCTGATGAAAATCATAGAAGAGTCCTTTACCCATCACTGATTTTCCTTCAGCAGCTGTTGCAGAAAGTGCTGGCACTGAGCAGTTAATTTTTTATATACAGTCAACCACCATGTAATAGGAGATGTGTGTCAGCAGGGTTCAGATATACATCACTAGCCTTGTTGTAATCCAAAAATCTTTAAATTGTCACTCTCTAATGGAACAAGAAATGGGTATTCTAAATCCATAAAGATTTATAAACATTCACTGCTGCCATCTGACAGATATATGCATCACCTGCAGTTTTCTCATTCTTCAGCTCTCTCCTATGAGCCATGGGAAAATGATATTCCTGCACCCTTACTGCAGGGGTGAGAAATCTTAAGAAGGTCAAGTTAGAGAGTCTGAGTGAACTGGATGACTAAAAATGAACCACAAAGGAAGAACAAGCACTTAAATTGATAAATCACAAGGCAAACAATTGCGCAGGAGCTTGCGTTGTGGATGACTTACTTGCCTGGTGTTTGACAGGGTAGTCACTGGATGCCTTTATTCCAGGGCTGAGGGGCTGTTGTGTGGCATTGGAGTAGTGCACAACATTTTGTTTTTTGAATAGTCAGTAGAAGACAAACGGGTTGTCAGAAAACTGTTTTTTCTTCCTCATGTAAGAATCTGACATTTCATTACAGAAAGCAATACCCTTCCACCACACATGAATAGTATGTAAACCTCTTAAAACTGTATTTTGGGACCCTGCCTGCAAAGAAGAAAGTTAGAGTTCACTTCTGAAACCAGGAAGCATTTTCAATGAATTTCATTATTATCATGAATCAAGCTCAGCATAATCCACAAGTGAAAAGACTATTTTACCATTAGAATTCACCCTGATAGCCCTATATTGACTCAACTTATCTGTGTTTGAAGAAAATGGCATCAAAGTTTGATTTGACAAATGGAGAATCTATCATTTCCTGTGGGGAATTTTCTGCAGCCTAATCATCTTCAGCATTGCCAAAAAAAAAAAGAAAAAGATGAGTAACTGCTAACAGGACGTGGTATAGACTTAGCTTCCAGCCATTGGTTTTTGATCCGCATTCCTTCTCCAAATTGAAGAGCCCTATTGCATCTAATGTTTCCTCTGCATGAATTTTCTTATTTTCTGTAATAAACCCACTTTTGATTCCTATTTTTTGACAAGCTAAAAGTATTAGGCGCCCTTTAAATTTCTCATGGTGATATCCTTTCCATCCTTCAGACCTGGTTCTTTTTCTGTACACTGTCAAATTATGCACCTGGCCAGATGTGGAAATGAAATCACATCCTAATATATACATATATATATACAGGGACTGCAGGGCATTATTCTACTGAGAGCCCATGCAGATCTGCTGATGCCATGGGTACAGGGTTCGTGTTCACCAGACATCAACTCCTTCCTTTCTGGGCACAGAGCTGTGTTTGCTGTACTGGAAGATCTGTTGCTTACGCAGTTCTGTCTTATCCAGTGATCCTAATTGCTCTGAATCCACAGCTAAATGCATCTATCATATGGATAGGGAAGGGGGAACATTGATGTGGCTACTTTCCCTTCATGTCATGTTCAGGAAATTGCTCTACATTGGCATGAGTTAATGGGTCATGGAAGAAATACAATCTCTTCCAGCCTCTCCATTAATCCTGCTCCTGTCTTTTCATAACCCGACAAGCTTGGTGTTGTCTATAAACAATAGCAACAATTATAGAGTTTGGGGTTTATTACACAATAATTGGTTTGGGTATGAAAGTGGGTCTGGCTGAGAGCTATGCAAGGCTTGTTGGCGTTGAGACACCTCAGTGAAGCCTGTCTTCAGTCTATGTGTCTACAGTGCATAGGGATACTCTTGCCCAGATCTCAGGCCCTTCAGTACTGAATGCCTCATGCTAATCTTATTTTTGCCATATCTGTGCAGAGGGTTTTGTATTATTACACTAACAAGTGTTTAAGGTCTCTGGGTAACACGACTGTGAAGCAGGTGTTCTTACTCTTACACTATAGTTCAGGAAACCAGCGCACACACCATCTCCAAGCTGAGTTGATAAAGGACTTTTGGTTTCCTAATTTCCTCATTCACCCTACTTACAAATTCAACCAACTTCTCTTGTGGAAAACAGAGTCAGAAAGAGAGTCTGCATAAACCAGCTCCTCTGTAGAGGAGCACATCAGCACGTCTAACAACGTTCTTGATTTCAGACTAGATTTCTTGGATTTGATCTAGATGAGACCACCAGTGTAATTACCTGTAGAAGAGGAATAGGAAATGGATTTGTGATGCATTTATACAGGAATTAACTAATGATCACCATTAATTTAATCTTATCCTAAACAAAAGAAAATATATGTGCTGAGGTTTTCTCGGGGTGTGTGTGCATGAGTGTACGTATCATTCCAAAGTACTTATGTTGCATAAATCAAAGGAAAGCACACAGTGGCAATGCGAGGTGGCCAATAAGAGATTATGTTAAGCAAACAAGAAGCATCTGTGAAATACATTTTTGACTGACAATCCTGAGTATAGCTGTAGATAGTGCCAGCAATTTGTGCTCGGTTTTAGCCTTTTGTGATTAAATTGGGTAAGTTACCAGCTACAAGTAATTTGTGATTTTAAATTAGTACAAGACTCATGACATTTCTCTTTTGGGACTGTTCCAGTCAGTGGTTCACTGCCATCGCCTACGCATTTAAATAGGTAAAACTGCTTTGGTCAAGTATCCATCAGTTACCTGTTTCATTTTTGGCTTCCTTGGAAGCCAAAAATGAGAAAGTAAAGGGGTGCAAAGGCAAACTTCTGTTGAGCAGTCTTCACGTTTTCTGAGTTTTTGTTATTTCTACTTAATTCTGGTTTTCACTGGAGAGATGTAAGAACTAGTAAGTGTTAATATTATATTTACCAACTCCTCTGGAGAAAGTGGTTATTGGATGTACAAACAGAGAAAACTGGGTGGAAGTTTTAAGATGTTTTGATGTTCTTCTATCAGCTAGCATCTTCTCTCCTAGTTGCCAGTTGAATTTTTGGTATGTGGAAAGGAAACCTGAAGAAAAAAAAAAAAAAGAAAGAAAGCAAAGTGAAACAAAGAGGAAACTTCATGGAGAAGTTTGCCAACTTCACCCAGCAGGGATGACCTCCTGCCCCATGGCTATATGCCACCCTTACCTAGTCAACACTGGTTTTGGGAGCAGATAGAAGCACAACAACTTTTGTCTCCTCTGCTTTTGAGATTTGTTTCTCATGTACTGTGGTAGTTGAAGAGATGAACCGTGATGGAGTGGGATGAAAGAGGCAAAGAAATAGGACAGCTAGGCCTTAGGCTCTCCTTAAAAGTGAACTCATTACCAAGAGGCAAACTCCAGTCTACCTCAATTCAGATAACATTTACGTGTTTTTCTCGACAGAGCATTGCAGAAGCAGATGTTGGAGGAGCCTTAGCACAATTACCTAGTGGTTATATCATTTTCCTGAATGGTGGGAAATCTGAGATTGAATCCTTGAGATAAATCATACGGCAATTGGATCTGTACACAACTCTTCTCCCTCTGTCCTCCATCAGCACAGTGAGGAGCTTGAGTAGGTCCAGAGAATGCCATGAAGATGATCTGAGGGTTGTAGTACCTCTGCCATGAGGACAGGCTGAGAGAGTTGAGGTCATTCAGCCTGGAGAAGAGAAGGCTCCAGGGAAACTTTGTAGCCCATTCCAGTATGCAAAGGTACCTACAGGAGAGATGGAGAAGTACTCTTTATCAGGGGGTGTACTGATAGGATGAGGGGTAACACTTTTAAACTGGAAGAAGGGTGATTCAGATATTAGGAAGAAATTCTTTCCTGTGAGGGTGGTGAGACACTGGAACAGGTTGCCCAGGGAAATCGTGGATGCCCGATCCCTGGAGGGGTTCAAGGCCAGGCTGGATGGGGCTTTGAGCAAGCTGGTTTAGTGGGAGATGTCCCTGCCCATGGCAGGGGGGTTGGAACTCGATGATCTTTAAGGTCCCTTTCAACCTAAACCATTCTATGATTCTAAGAGTCTATGAATGTGATTATATTCACTGAAATTTCTATGGAACAGGAAATTACCCAAAATAGAGAAAAATAAATCAGATTACCTAGTCTGAACTTCCAATTTTTATAAGTATCTTTTGATCATTAACAGGAACAAAGCAGTCAGCTGCCAGGAGACATTATTTAATCAGGTAGTTCAGGAAACCGAGCCCTCAGATAAGTACATCTCTTGGGCTTCACCATGCTCCAAAGAGGGGTCAGATAAGAAAAAGTGTTCTGATCTGAGACAGTTCATTCTCTGCTTCGGTGAATCCAGTGCCCTGTTCCAAAAATCTGGTCTGCTTTTGTGTCTTCATTTTTTGACTGTTTTCAGTCTTTATACACTTTGATTGTTGATGAGAATATTCAAAAGTTACCAGGTTGATAGTGAGGCTGCCAAAATTCAAGATCTGACAGCAATTAATCTCTTTATCCTGTCCCACCTCCGTGAGTCATCAGGATTTGTCAGAAAGGGACTTGGGGGTGCTGATGGACGAGAAACTGGCCATGAGCAGGCAGTGGGCACTTGCAGCCCAGAAGGCCA